>CM077219.1:14566141-14616141 GCA_039654775.1 Spinibarbus caldwelli | reverse complement strand
ATTGTGTAGCCTAGTGAACCAAACTGAGAGACCATTTTGAAGGCTCAGGAAACCTTTGCAGGTGTTTTGAGTTGATTAGCTGATTGGCATGTCACCATATTCTAATTTGTTGAGATAGTGAATTGGTGGGTTTTTGTTAAATGTGCGCCAAAATCATCACAATTAAAAGAACCAAAGACTTAAACTACTTCAGTCTGTGTGCACTGAATTTATTTAATACACGAGTTTCACAATTTGAGTTGAATTACTGAAATAAATGAACTTTTCCACGACATTCTAATTTATTGAGATGCACCTGTATGTATGTATGTATGTGTATATATATATAGGTAGTTGCCAAGGAAACATTCATTTATGTATGTATGTATGTATGTGTTTAAATTGATCTAATTTCAATTTTTTCTATGACAACCCTGACTCTGACAACAATAACCTGCAGGCAAACATGCAAAAGAAATACAAAAATGTGAACCTTCAGTTGTAAAACTCCAATGCACATTTGTGACAGACATGCCCCAAAAAAACAAAACAAAACAAAAAAAAAAAAAAACAAACAAACAAAAAAACATGGATAGAGGCGATAACAATACCTCCCTCCCTCATTCCAAATCCCATCTATCCATCTTTCCTCGGCAGCATTATGCGTTTTGCTTCATTAGACTTGAATCTCATCTCCTGACTGTGTTCAGTGCCAGCCAGTGTGGCATCCACTGGGGAGATGCACGTCGGGTTCAATGGCAGAGTTAATACACACTTAATACGCATGTCTGCATCAGCTCACCCCCCCACCCCCACCCCCCACACATACATATATTATTTCACACAGCCATTAAACCCCAAAACAAGCTAGAGTGAGTGTGGAACAGAAATCAGACTGCAGCATTCATGCAGGGTGAACAGTATATTTGTTTATATGTGTGTGGGATGAAGTAAGGAGGTAAATGTTGAAGAGATCAAATGAAATGTTCAGGTAATAAAAGGTATGAAAATAAATAGCAATGTGTAAAATGTGTGTGAGAGGGAGTGTGCACGAAACAGACACGAGGCCCATGAGAGCGTAAAAGCGTCTGCTTTCATTAC
Organism: Spinibarbus caldwelli; assembly: GCA_039654775.1. NCBI lineage: Eukaryota > Metazoa > Chordata > Actinopteri > Cypriniformes > Cyprinidae > Spinibarbus > Spinibarbus caldwelli. Next base: position 14,615,061 of record CM077219.1, on the reverse strand, counting down.
TTTTCAGAGGCTTTTAGTTTAATTGTATTCTTATGGTACGTCTCTGGTGAACGGAGGGGTTTGCTGAAGGATAAAAGTCTGTTTGCTCTCCATCTCCCACTGAGAATTGTGTGGGAAGAAAATCTGAAACTGTTTTTTTAACCGAAACTCAGATAAACTACTCAAACAAATACATAAATTACCTCTCAAATATCAACACTTTAAATATTCATTAAAATATTAAACAGTGCGCTAAATGCTAGTTAAAATGGAGTGCAAATGCCTGCCCACTGTTTCACAGTGGCCTTGATTCCGGAAGTTTCTCTCTTTCATTTTAAAATAAGTTTCAATATAAAAAACATGAACCAACCAGATTCAAAATGAGTCACATCACAACTTTAAATTTGAAGCGAAAACAGTATTTGAAAACTGGAAATACTGTTTATCGTGCATATCGAAATCACACCCATTGAAGTTGAATGCACACATATATTTAAATATATTCAAAGCTTACACCGTAAAAAATAAATAAATAAATAAATAAAAATAATAATAAATAAACCCTTGGCTTTTTTCTAATTATTTGTTAAATTTACTTGTAATTTTGTAAACGAAAAGTGCGAAAAACTCCATTTTCAGTGTTTTGTGTTTATTAAAATGTTTGAAATGCACACATCACCTCATCATAAAATTTATTATTTATTATTTTATTTACGGAACCTGGTCAGCTCTAGGGCACAAACAGCACAAAGCTAGTCAACCAAACTTGTATATTAGCAAACATCAATAAATTAACTAGCATTTAATAGAGTTAGGAATCGTTCACATTAGATGCATTCTTACCTTCAAACAGCGCAATGGAGTGACATTTTTAACCTGGCATAGCATTTTAAAATCACTAATGGCGAAAAACACATAGCAATGTTTAAAGGCATCTGTGCATATCAGAAAGGAAACAGACAGACACTAGAATGCTCCTTAAATTTAGAGGGTGCTAAGAGAATGCTAACATAAATACAGCTATCTTTGGTTATTTTGTAGGCCTCATAAGATTCTCGTAACTTCAGCTCTGTGTATAAAATGAAAAGATCTTTGCGGATCCATTATCCACATTCGATCAGCTATCTCAATGAATACAAAAGCTGTGGAGAGGTCAAAATCTTCTCACATCTAGACTTTGACAATAGTCTTTCATGGCTGATGGACAGCGCTGCGGGCCAGAAGCCACGAGACTAGCGGCGTCAACAAATAATGATCTTACGGTCGCATTTATTCTGCGCCATTGACTGCCCTGCTGTAGTCTATACATCTACTTAACTAACATGCACAGCTGAAGAGATAAACAACCGCTGCTCTCTCCACATCCCTCTCCATACATCTCTGTCCCTTCCCCTTTCCCGATCTGTCTCATCCGCCACCTTCTCTCTCTCGCTTTGCGTCACTTTCTATCAATTTATCTCTTTCCCTTTCCCTTAAATATCCATCCGTCTCTTGTTCTATCACAAGGCCACAGTATCCTCTATTCATCATAGAAACAGTGCTGTCTGAGGGCATCTATCTGCGGTGCGTGTTGAGACAAGTGACAAATCAAATGTTCATATATTGAGCCAAAGCAGAGACATAATAAGGGGGAGGAAACGGGATGTGAAAAATTGTAAAACTCCATATGGCGGCTATAGGAGCACAAGTCCCGCCTGTTTGTTAAACGAGGCAATTGCCTTTTTGATAAACTCGTCACAACTTTCAGTACTGAGGATGTAGGAATAGTCCTGGCCTTCACCAGCAACAGTGAGATGTGATGGGAAAGACAGCAAACAGAAAAATACACAACACCATTTTTGTGACTCAAAAAATAGACATTTATGTGTACAGGCCCTTGCTTTGAATGACTTCAGCACATCTGCAGCCGCAGGACATCACTAGTTTCTCACACTGCTCTGGTGTGATCTTGGTCCACTCTTCTTCCAGTCTCTTCAATAGTTCGGTAACTGTAGTGGGTTTCTTAGCCATAACATCTCCAAGGATTTTCCAGAGATTTTCAGTTGGGTTTAGATTAGGACTCTGGGCCAGCCATTTCATTATTTCAATGTTTTTAGCTTCAAGGAACTGCTATACCAATTTTGCAGTGTGACGAGAGTATTGTCTTGCATGAAAATTGCAGGCTAATTGGGCGATGAACACAGGAAAGGAACTGCATGTTGCTGAAGGAGGTTCTGGTTCACCTGCCATGAAGATGTAGAAGAGGCCAGACTCCTGCTGCACAAAACATCCCCCAAACCATGACACTTCCTCCTCCACCTTTCACTGACTTCTTTACACTCCTGGGGTTCAGTCTTTCCTCAGTGTGATGCCAAACTAAATATTTCCCATTAGACCCAAATAAATTAAACTTGCTCTCATCACTAAAGTGAACTTTAGATCAGTTATCCTCTGTCCACACAACATGCTCCTCGGCAGAGGTTAGTCTAGACTTTTGATTCTTTCTGCTGATGAGAGGTTTGATCACTGCAGACTGCACTTTCAGTTCGACTTCTCTTAAACGTGCAGAGACAGGGGGGGGGGGGGGACTTGAATGAATTAGTGTCATTGTAAATCACAGATTTGGAATGACCAACTTCTCTTGCAACTGCTGAAAGGGTGGTGGTCCAGATGAAATTCTAATTCTAATTCTAATTTTGATCTCCACTGTGTGTATATGTGTGGGTGCGCATATATATATATAAATAAATTAACATATATAACTATTATTTAAAAATCCTGTATTAATGTTTAAATGTTGGTTTTAAAAATGAAAGCTTTTACTCCTGACCTTCAGTACACTATCCTGAGCTGTGATGGAAAAGAGAGCATAGCGGGCCAATAGTTTAGAATTTTTTATTTATTTTGATGTTTTTGAAAGACCTCTTTTACCAAGGTTGCTTTTATTTGTAAAATACTGTTACAATTTAAAATACCTATTTTCTATTTGAATATATTTTAAAATGTAATTTATTCCTGTGATGGCAAAGCTGAATGTTTTAGCAGCCATTATTCCAGGCTTCAGTGTCAAACAGTCTTACAGAAATCATTGTAATAATTAACTCTTGCCAATATGGCCGTTAAGTGGCACAATTTACCTTAAAATAGACTTTGGCTAAAGACGTAGTATTTATGTGACAGGAAATGCAGCAAGACATTACGTGTACCTTTATATAGCCCTTTTAGCAGTATCAGACGTAATTGTGTTCCTCCATTTTCACACCACAATAAACCTGCTCGTCCTCCTCTCCACCTTTTTAGTCTCGACAGCCAGCACACATCATCCATCCATCTCCCCCTCTCGCTCCGGCTTTCTCTGGGAGAGCGACAGAGACGCAGAGCTGTTCATCCTGTTTGTAGAGTTGACCCGCTGCAACCCTCTATTCAATAAAAGAGACAGAGTGATGGAGAGAGAGACGGAGGACTGGTGATTGGCCATTTGTGCTCTCGTATCTATCGATCAACAGATGTCGTATTGATCTCACAGTATAGCCACATAAACTGCACACTTGATTGCAAATTGGACGCATATAGACAGAGGTTTAAAAATAAATAAGTACAGACATGCAAGCAAAAAAGGAATTGTGACATGAAGCAACTATGCTGGATGTCTCAGCAAAGTGGTTCATAACTGAATGGGTTCAGAAACCTTGAGCAAGTTTCTCATAATGCCAGAACTGAACCATCAATACACAAACAAATGCTTCATTCCACACACTCAAGGACGACTCGCACACACTCAGTTTTTATGAGCTTACCTGCACGCATGGTGGCACACATCTTTATAAGCACACCCTTCATGCCACACAAACATGAAGCTATACAAAAACAAACAAACAAACAAAACGCACACATTCCACCCACAGGGGATTATACGGGCCACGCGTATCTAATATTCGTAAGAGCTTTTTCTCTGAGTCTTGTTAAACAGAGCAGAGAGAGTATTAGAATTTCAAGAGGCTTTGAGAAGAAAAAAAAATACTCAATTAGAAGCATCGCAGGATGTACTTGTGAGAAGAAACACACACACAAAATACCAGCCAGTACCACCTCTTTTCACATCTAATCCACTGGTTAGCTCATCAGACCTGTTATATGAAACAGCCTGCAGGTATGTTCTAGAAAACACTTCAGCCAAGCTTATTGCGATGAGTTTCCAACTGGTAAATCATAGAGGAGCCGGTGACCCGAGTCCCATTAGCAGGAAGAAAAATGGGACTCTTAAAAATGGTTAAGCATGAGATTTGTTCATGTTTTTGGTTAATACACAGTGGGGTCCAAAAGTCCACACTGAAAATCTGTGACTAAAAATCTTATTTAAAGTTTTAGGATGTTGAAATATTTAAAACAAAGAAGTACAACAAAAAAGAAATACTTTGATTCGGTATTGTATCTAGGGCACTAATCAAATTGCTATGCACGTAATTTTTCAATTGTAATGAAACTAGTGGTCTTTTGGTCCCCACTGTACATGATATATATTACAAAATGAGTAGTTACAGTACTGGCATCTGATTGGTCAATTCATTGTCGATTATGTCAAGAACTACAGGCCTGTTCACACCAAGGAAGATAAAAATAACTTAATTTTTAATAATTGTTCTATGATAATAAAGTTGTCACAGGTATAACGAAAACGACAAAGAGAAACAATATTGTTGTAATCACTTTTAGAATGTTTTTTTTCCAGCTGGTGAGCAATAGAAACACTGCCAATCAGAATCCACACAACTTTAAAGAGCTTTTAAAGCACTAGACAACAACTGCAGTACGTGCTTATAAAAAACAGCATGATATTCTCCATTGGTGTGGACAATAATATAGTTATTGTTAGAGTTATCTTTAAAGTTATCGTTTTTGTGTGTGAACGAGCCTTATATCAGTAAGTAGAAGGACTATTTACTTAATTAAATGAACTTAATTCTGATTTGCTAAAAGTACAGTACAGGTGCATCTCAATAAATTAGAATGCCGTGGAAAAGTTCATTTATTTCAGTAATTCAACTCAAATTGTGAAACTTGTGTATTAACTAAATTCAATGCACATAGACTGAAGTAGTTTAAGTCTTTGGTTCTTTTAATTGTGATGATTTTAGCTCACATTTAACAAAAACAGCCAGCTTCTTTGGCAATGAATGTTTGTGGCTTACCCTCCTTGTGAAGGGTGTCAATGATTGTCTTCTGGACAACTGTCAGATCAGCAGTCTTTCCCATGATTGTGTAGCCTAGTGAACCAAACTGAGAGACCATTTTGAAGGCTCAGGAAACCTTTGCAGGTGTTTTGAGTTGATTAGCTGATTGGCATGTCACCGTATTCTAATTTGTTGAGATAGTGAATTGGTGGGTTTTTTGTTAAATGTGAGCCAAAATCATCACAATTAAAAGAACCAAAGACTTAAACTACTTCAGTCTGTGTGCACTGAATTTATTTGATACACGAGTTTCACAATTTGAGTTGAATTACTGAAATAAATGAACTTTTCCACGACATTCTAATTTATTGAAATGCACCTGTATATAGTATAGTACTATAAGTGAATCAGTATAGATTATGCTGAGGTAAACACACGTATATATAAATTAAATTCATCCTAATTTGGACTAACAAATAGATTCCAGCAAATGACATATGCGAATCTGTTAAATAAATGCTATTTAGCTTTTTTAAGTCCCATTTTTGAAAAAAAATGTCTGATGTTTTGGCAGTCTGATCAAAATGAATCAAGAAGGAAATGTTAATCACAAGTGATATTACTTACGGCCCACTAGTCACACATGGAAATGAAAGGTCAAGTTGAGAGCACTGCATTGCAGGATACCATTTTCCACTCAGTTTTTCCTGCTGTATGCAAAATGTTTGGCAGCATAGTACATCATTGGAGTATTTCATAAATAAAGAACATGAATATGACAAAGCACATATACAAGAAGTATAACATTCTGCAAAGAGACTAAACCCTGCATTAGAGTGTCTGGAAGACTCACCTGTAAAACTGTATGTCAGGTTCATAAGTCTTTAAAGGACAAAATCACCCAGAAACAAAAATTCTGTCATAATTTACTCACCCTCATGTTGTCCCAAACCTGTATGAGCTTCTTTCTTCTGCTCAAAACAAAAGAAGATATTTTGAAGAACGGTTGATGGTAGCCATTGACTTCCATAGTGTTTTCTTTCATACTATGGAAATCAATGGCTACCATCCAGTTTGTTTACCAACATTCTTCCAAATATCTTCTTTTGTGTTGAACTAAGTTGTGCTTAATACTTATTGGTAACAATTTTAGTAATATTTATTATTATTATTATTATTTTTTTTATTTAAATGTAATTCAGAAAGCCCTATTAGCACTAACAACCATCCACTATGCCAAATCATTTTCTGTGGGTAACAAAGTTGGTTACTTGTCTCCCAATTTTTGTGAGCATGAATAGAAAATATTTTGTGAGATTTGGTGGTGTATTTTTTTTTTTTTTTTACAAACAAGATTAAGCCACATATGAAATTCTTTTTATGGAACCAAAAACCCTGTACGCTGTCAGGCGGACAGGCTTTTATTTAATTATTTAAAAAAAAAAAAAAAGAAGTCAACTCTCCGTTTCAGCAAGAGCTCCAGATTTGTCTAATCCATGACTGGGACCAAATATAAAGAGAAAATGGAATCAGCAGAAAGCAGGATAACCGCTAAGATATGCCTGGAACATAAACATGTTGTGCCTGTTACAAAACAAAAAGAAAAACACAAATGCAGACAGGTTTGTGTTTTTTTGGCTTTTTTTTTTTTTTCATACAGAAAGCCTGGATTCAAATACACAAGTGCTACAAGGAGGAAAAATCCCAAATAAACATCACAAGGAAAAATAAAAATGCAAAAAAAAAAAAAAAAGTTCCATAAGCATTTCCCCATTTTTACACTCCTCAGCTGATTCATCAATTTATTCGCCCTGTAAAATGAGACCAAACCACTAAGTCCATCTGAACTTCACCTCCGTTTGGAAGCCAGGTCAGCTTGTGGGTCGCAAGTCAAAGTTCATGGCAAGTTCTATATTCAAATTTCCCAAGAAGCAGAGGACAGTTCTGGAAAAAGCTGTTGAATTGATAGAGTCACACAGGAATCTACTGGATGCTGATGTCGTCATTACGAAGACACATGCTACCTATAACAGAGTTTGTCCTCTATTCTTTTTCAAAGAAAAATCCCTCTATCCACGACTGTAAAGGGGAACATCTATTGGCCGATCACACTGTTTTGAAGGAGGGATGAAGTGGAGATGGAGAACCGGTTCACACAGTGAAGGAGAGCACACAGTAGTGCCAGTGGAAAGTTTTACGTAAAAAGTCTTAATCCATCTCATGTTTAACTGTCCAACCAAAAGCTCAACCCCGATCCATCCGCCCACGCTCAAGAATCCACGGCCCACAGAAACTCTGGTATAGACTGCCAGACTGGTGCAGAGATTGGACACGTTTTCAGACAGGGTTCAACCTGTGGCAGCCTAAACACTCCCCAACACTGAGAAACCCGTCGGTAGGGCAGCAACAAAGAGGGTCCTCTGCGCTGGAGGGGTCTGTCTGGATAAGGTGAAGGGAGGGGCAGGTCAAGAGCTGGTTTAGGCATCTAAAGGGACAGAGCTTGGGGGGGGATGTAAATCTAAAATAGCGCTCCCCCCCCTTTGTAGGCAGTTGTGTGAGTGTGTGTAGGCTTAGGTAACGGTAGGGGACGGCACTAAGACTGTTTGAGGCGTTTGCGAGGAGGGCCCAGGAAAGGGCACTGGGCGGAGGCCAGGGAGCGGTACGCCTCTGCAACCAGGTGAGGATGGGATGCCACCATTGACTTCCACCCTGAGGTCTCCATCACATCAGACGCATGGCTGAGAGGGAGAGAAAAAAGAAAGAAAGAGACACATTGAGAACACAGTCCTCTTCGCTGAGCTCAGCACCCTGAGGGCACTCGCGCTGCACTACCACACACACCAAAAAATGGCCTTTAATGACATTTACCCGGAGTGTGTTTGTGTGTGAGACGCTGACCTCCCCCTAACCCCACTACGCTGTTGCCCCCAAACACTTGGCATTAATTGCAGCACTTGCTCGCAGTGTCGACAGCGGGCCTTGCGGGCAGATGCCCATTCCACTTTCCCCAATGCAAAAGGTCACCGCATGGTCAACCATCCACAAAGAACAGGTTACAAACAAAAGCTTTCATATGTATGAGAGCAAAAACAGCTTTTATACGTATGAAAAAGCTTTGTGTTTGTAAATGTGTCAGTGGAAGAGAGAGAGAAAAGAGAAAAAAAAACTAAACTTATCAAGCTTTCCAAGTTCATTCAAAAGTGCTTGCTCAAGATCCCTTGCACCGGTATAATGCAATATTTTTGACGCACCGATATTACAATTCTGGTTGATACCTATAAGTCGACAATTATTTTAATGTTTTGGCTGATAACCTGTAAATGACTAACATTAAAATTGTTTTTTTTTTTTTTAAATAAATTAAAAATAAACACTGAAAAGTGGATCAAAAAAGTTCACCGAAGTTGTCCTAAGACAAGAACGGGTATTGTTTTGGTTTTAGGACAACTTTGATGAAAGGTTTTGATCCACTTCAAATGTTGACTACTGTAGTTTCTAGAAGTTTTCACGCATTTTCTTTTCTGGTTTTGTCTCTCTATTTTTGTGAAAATGAACAGCAACAATTAAGCCTCATTCACACCAAGAGCAATACCTATAAAGATAACTATAAAGATAACGATATTAGCGTCCACACCAGCGAACAATATCATCTGTTTATTCTAAGCACATGCTTGCCACTTTAAATTCTCAAGCTTGGTGTAGCAGGATGGATTCTGATTGGGTGTCTGTAGCCAGGTTTCCATCCAAGGATTTTTTGTGAAAAAATATTTAGCGCTTCAAAAAATTTTACCGATATAGCTGATGGTAATGCCATTTATCGCTAAAATTTCTCATGTGTCAACACAATCTTTTCCCGTTTAACTTTAGCACATAGATTCTATATCGATACTTCATATGTCGCAAAAATTTGTTTGGAAACAATTTGTCGAGAAAAGGGGCTTTAACGCAAATAAATGTGGTGTCACATGACAGAATTAGCCTATAGGCAGCGTCGGTGTTCATGGTGTTGCTCCCGTTAAAGCACCGTTTCCCTGTAGTTCAAAACCGCATTAAATCATATTCATATTATTAAATTGTATCTAAAATTATTTTATATATTTACATTTACATTTTACATTGTTATTTAGCAGACACTTTTATCCAAAGCTACTTACAAAAGAGGACAACAGAAGCAATCAAAACCAACAAAAGAGCAACAACATGCAAGCGATACGACAAGTCTCGGTTAGCCTAACGCAGTACACATAGCAAGGTTTTGTTTGTGTTTTGTTTTTTTGTTTTTTTAAGAAAACAAGTAGATAGAATATAGAAAAAAGAAACCTAGTGTTTGTTTTTTTTTAAGAAAAAAAGTAGAAAAAAGAAAGCTAGTGTTAGTTTTTAAAGAAAAAGTAGCAGTTAGAGAATAAATATGCAATTGATAAGAGGGTCAAGGGTGTGTGTGTGTGTGTGTTTTTTTTTGTTTGTTTTTTATAAAAAGACGACAACTAGATGAAATAGAATTAGAATAGAGTGATAGAGTTAGAGGGTCAAATAAAGATGGAAATAATAATATAATATAATATAATATAATATAATATAATATAATATAATATAATATAATATAATATAATATAATATATGGTAAGAAAAAGACGAGTTACCTCTCAAACATACTTATCTTAATTTGATGTTCTTTTAGTAGCGTACGTTTACGTTATTTTTTTACAGTGCACTGCTCAGTTTAAATTTAAAGGATTTACAGTGCACTACCATTAAATTTACAGGATTTGTTGTAGAGTGAGGGGAATTAAAATAGCATAGTTTTTCAGTATGTTTGGCTGACTGTATTTTATTATGACAATGAACAGACTGTGCTGTTGAGTTAACTGCGCGCATGAGGCGCCGGCACGATCACTTGTTGTTTTTTATAAAAGTGGAAACAACTTACAATACTCCATTTGTGGTCATATGAGAGTAAGACATTATTCAAAACTATTCTAAATATTTCTTTATTTGTGTACAGTCACAATAAAAACAAAATGTGCTTTTGTAAAATAAAGGAAACAAACAGGATGCCGCTTTCTCAAGAGCGCATCACAAAAATGAGCCAAAAATCTGCATTTAGGCTGCTAATTGTTGCACAGTTTTTTTTCTCTTCCATTTTGTAAATTTATTATTGAGAAAAATATATTTCGCATATAGGCCTATTTATTTCTTTTATATATAGCTTCATTATGTTTTTCTCCATTCGCAGAAGCGCTGCAGGTGCGTGACCATGTGAATCCTCACGTTCTGTTGTTTACGCTACTTTTTGCGTGTATAAAATTAATCCATGGAAAACAAATTTAGGTATTTTTAATGGGTCACAGCCACGTATCAATTCAAATTTAAATTAATTGTAATTTATCAATCTTGTCGGTTAATAATGGCTTAATGACCGTCGGTTAGGAGAAATAAAATAACCGAAATGATTCTAAATATTCTATAAAGCACAAAAAAAAAAAAAAAAAAAAAAAACCTCATGACAAAAAATTATGCAGTCCTATACAATTTAATAATAGGCTATATAATAAAGTTTTGTTTCAAATGGATGAAGAACATGCTACTAGCCTATATAATTTACGCAATAGGCGAAATTATGTATGGAAACAGCTCAAGGGCAATTTTTTTGCGATACACCAAAACTTATACGACAATTCGTTTTTTTAGGGATGACGTCATCACGCACACCATTTTATCTGTAAAAGGCCAGTTGGATGGAAACAGGCTGTAGACAGCAAATTTTGCTAAGTTTTTTTTATGCATATTCTTTTGTCGATAACAAAACAGCGCAAAAACTGGATGGAAACTTGGCGCATGTTTGTATAGTTCATCAGCTGGAAAAAATTGTTCTGAATGTGATTCCAATGATATTGTTTCTCTGTGCCTTTATCGTTATAGCTGTGGAGTGGACTTTGCTATTCTTTAATACAGAGAATGATTTTTTAGAACTATATCTTTATCTTTATCGTCCTTGGTGTGAACAGGCCTTTATGCTTGATTTGGTGTACTGAACATTCTTTTCTTTTTAACAAACAAGATTAAGTACCGTATGAAATTTCTTTTACAGAACCAAAACCCTGTATGCTGTAAGCTGGACAGGCTTTCATTTAAATTAAAAAGTTCAAGACTCATTTGTATGTGGAACTGAAAAAGATCATAAAGAGTCATTTGCTCTTGAATCTGACTACAATGGCCCTGCTGCATGTTTACTGCTGTGTTCAAAAAGCAAGGACAACTCAACAGAAAACTTTTCTATTTTCATTGTATTGTTTTGACTTTATTAATTTGCGAAATTTCTCTTTCTTTTTTCTGAGCAGTGGGGATGCTCCTGCTGGCAGTCATTGCCCTGTGATGCCTGGACAGAGTCTGGCGCTGTGGGAAAACTGCTGCACTCTGACACTAGACTCCTATGTGTGGCAATAAAACCATTTGATAGAAAAGAAAGACAAGCACATAAACCAATAACATAAGCAGCAAACATGAATGCAGGAAAAGAAGGGCAGAGAGGACGAATCATTTTGGGAGGGGGTGCTGGTGTGCATGTTTATTTTCTGTGTTGCCCTTGTTATTGATCTCCCTCGGTCTCTGCTGTTGTTGTGGCAGTGGGTGTTTTGTATAGAGATGAAGAGAGAGAGAGCTGAAATGAGATGGCCACCGTCCAGTTTCACGCCAGCCAAGTTACTGCCATCCACGAAATGAACTCAAAATTATACCGTCCAATAAAGCTGCTGCAAAGAGAGACTGAACAAGCTAGTAAAATAAAAGAAAAAAGAAAAAAAATCTACAAAACAGAGCATGAAAGATAAGTTTGGAGAGAACAGAGAGAGGGACTGACAAAGTGGAGACAACAAGCGAAGATAACACAGAAAAGCGAAAGAACTCAAAAAGCATTTGGTTTCTATTCTAAGACTGAAAGGAGCTGGTTAATTATCACCAGCCTACATAATTACACCCATCATAGATATCTAACAAATTACCATTTCATTATTTTTAAAATGATTTATATATACTATATATGTAATGTTTTTATTTGTGTGTGTGTGTGTGTGTGTGTGTATATATATATATATATTTTTTTTTTTTTTTCTCCCCCCCTTTTCTTCCTGAATTACTAGCCTGACAAGAGTAGCACTCACTAGTTGATGAAGTCGACAGCCTGTGTCTTGAGTTGGTCAGCACTGTGCAGGTCGGCCAAGATCAGAATCTCTGCTGCGTTTTCCACAGACAGACTGGTGCACAAAGCATCTTCACACATCACCTTCAGCCGCTCTAGAGCATACTAAAGACAGACAGATGCACTTCAATAAAAATGTGTGTCTGTGAGCTTGTGTTGTCAACACAAAGGAGGAATTGCATTGCTATCAGCAGATATTGGCTTTGTTTTAATATGTGATTATGATTTTTGCTAACTGCTGAAGCTTACGACATGCACTTTCTGGTAATTTTTGGTTGGTGTGTCTGCCAAGAAAGTACTGTGATGTGAATGCATGATTGCGAAGAAAAAAAGAAATGTGCTGTCATTGTGACATTTAATAAACTTATATTTGTTCTCAGATGAGAAGAAGAAATGCTGTTTGGCATGCATTCAGCTAATTGTGGTTTTTGTGTGCGGACATTACTCACCTTGTCAGCAGCAGCAAGCAGGTCATCAGCCATCTTGTCCAGGTTGGGTGCTTTGCCAGTGTAGATGAAGAACATCATCTCTTTAAAGACCTCAGCCTCCACGTCATTTATCTCAACTCGGTTCTAGACAACAAAACACAGCAGAAAACAGTCAATCACACAGTCTCATAGAGAGTCAGGTCAGAAAACACCCAAGATTCCTCAACTTCCACAGACTATCAATACACAAGTGCTAATCAGCAATGCTTCATCTAAAACACAGAGCCAAACTATGGTTGGATCTTAATGGATAAACCCAAAGCATTATTATTATTATTAGTTTATGTTGTGTTTTTGGTAGTATTATATAATATAATAATGAATAAATAAAATATAAATAACATAACATAATAATGGGTCATTATTGTAATTCTTTAACAATTATTGTAATTATTACAATAATATAATATATGTGACCCTGCACCACAAAACCAGTCTTAAGTGTCATTTTTTTTAGATTTATAAATCACCTGAAAGCTGAATAAATAAGCTTTCCATTGATGTATGGTTTGTTAGGATGAGACACTATTTGGCCGAGATACAACTATTTGAATATCTGGAATCTGAGGGTGCAAAAAAAATCAAAAAAATTGAGAAAATCACCTTTAAATTTGTCCAAATGAATTTTTAGCAATGCATATTACTAATCAAAAATGACGTTTTGATATATATACAGTAGTAAATTTACAAAATATCTTCATGGAATATGATCTTTTCTTAATATCCTAATGATTTTTGGCATAAAAGAAAAATCTATAATTTTGACCCATACAGTGTATTTTTGGCTATTGCTACAAATATAACCCAGCGACTTAAGACTGGTTTTGTGGTCAAGGGTCACATATATGTTGTTAATGTTATTATTGTATTAATGGGTTAAAATAAAAAAAAATATATAATAATGGGTCATTGTTGTAATTCTTTAAGAATTGTTATCATTTTTAAAATAATATATAATATTTTGTTAATGTCATTATTCTATTAATAATAGTAGTAGTATCAACAACAATTATTATAATATAATAATGAATAGATCAAATATAATAATACAATAATCGGTCATTGTTGTAATACTTTATATTAATAGTAGTATCAATAACTATTATTATACAATAATAAAGGAATTTAATAATACTAAAATAATAATAATAATAATAATAATAATAATAATAATAATAATAATAATAATAATAATGGGTCATTGTTGTAATTCTTTAATAATTATTGTTATAAAATAACATGTTGTTGTAATTATTGTATTAATGGTTTAAAATAATATAATAATGGGTCATTATTGTAATTAATAATTGATGTTCTTATTAAAATAACATAATATGGTGTTAATGTTATTATTGTATTAATAATAATACTAGTATTAATAACGATAATAAAAATAGCATTGATAATAATAATAAAATACTAATATACAGGTCAACAGATTTCCATTGAAAGTAGTGGAATACCGAATTATTCACTAAATTTTCTGTTACTAAACTTGGCCTCAAGCTTGCAGCTGATTGGTCTGAGATTAGTGGGCATTGTGAGATGAGATGCTCCCAGTGTAAACAGCCTGAAGATGTCATGGTGCAATGTGAATGCAGCCACTTCAATGTAGGCACAGTGTTAAGCCCAAAGTATATTTCCACAATGGTCCGCGTACCATTCGCGTGATGCAATTTTCATCATCGGAAGTGTCCGCGACGTCCAATTTTTGTGACCGTGTGGACGGTCCGCATACAACAGCGTAGGTGTGAGGTGAATGTCGAGACAGAATGAGGTAGTACTGTACATGTGTCGAACTCATCCATGCGTGCTCATCAGGTCTGAGTACACTCTGAAAGCTGTTCAGACGCGGCTGAGCAGAAAACAGAACGGAACACAGAAGTAAAGTATACCTGGACCTTTACAGTTAGTCTTCTCCGGTTTTTCTTTCTAACAATCTAGAATTTATTCAACTCTGTCACCTGGCTGCGCTTTTGGAGGTTTAAAATGCGATGTAATTGGACCTGTTGTAAAAGCATAAAGTGTAATTATGTGGGAGTCTGGCCTTTCCTCTCATGAGCTCCTGCGGTGTCCCTTGAGCACCCAACACCAAACTCACACGACCACTGACCACCGTATGAGCGCATATGGAAAAAGCAAATTGATATATAGCTCAGAAAGCCCCATTCCCTTTCGGTTCATGCCCTGATCAATGTTGCGGAATGACCACTGCGAGAGTTTCTCTCTTCTGCCCAAGGCTGCCGAAACACAAGCTCTTTGTTGATTGTCGTGCTGGTAACAAAGGCTTTTCCGTCCCAGCCTGTCCATCTCAGCTAAACCAATTAATGCAGCAACTGTTAGGAACTCCACCCCACCCACAGACACAGGAACACAGCAAGGTCAAATGAAAAAGTTTACTCAAAAGCAAACAGAACTATTTATTAAAGGCTATTAGAGAAAATAAAAGTCTGTGTAGCCTAAAGGTGCGTTAACAGTCACAGGCTTTCTTCACACAATGTTTTACCTCCCTCCCCCTGCAGACTGCAGCTTTTGCTATGAACTGTGGCACTTGTGTCATTAATTTGAGTACCATCACAAAAACTAGTTACAATCTTACCCAGGTAAAGGTTAAGAGGCTAAGCCACAAAGATAGAGACAAGCTTGTGGTGATGCTTTTGTTTATTCAATTCTATGACAAAACCACCCTAGTAAAAAAGTTAAAAAGTAAATATTTAAAATATATTTATTTCATACTAAGTATAGTTCAAATCTATTAACATACTTACTGACATATCACTCGAGACTTACTGTTATAAAATTTATAATTAAACTTTATTTGGAGTACTACTTGTGCACAATGCACATTTCTTAATATTAAGAATAAAATGTGTTTTAATATCACTTTTGATGAGGATTGTATGATTTTTGAATAATATCAGTCTTTAAATGCAAGATATTTAAAGTGTACCTGAAGTATACTTGCAATAGTTCCACTTTAGCACAATAAAATATACTTCAGTATATCTTTAGTTGGACTTCAGCACTACTTCTACACAATTAAAGTGCATTAAGTGCAAATTTAGTTGTTCCAATTTAGCAAACTTTAAGTATAACAGTTTAGTATATTAAAAGTACAGGGTATTTACATAAATATGTAAATGTATTTGCAGTATACTTAGTATCAAAAAATGTATTTCAAATACATTTTAGTATATTTATTTTTCACTTGAGTACAAAGGTACAGGTTGACAAACATGAAAATTCACTCATTATCATATAATTCCAAACATTATCGTTCAAGAAAGTCAGTAAGATTTCAAGAAATTAATACTTTTATTCAGCAAGAACGCATTAAATTGATCAACAGTGACTAAACATTTATAATGTCAATTGCTCTTTTAAACTTTCTATTCAAAGAATATCAAAAAATTATCATAGTTTCCATGAAAAATACTAAGCAGCACAACTGTTTTCAACATTAATACTAACAAGAAACATGCACTAAATCAGCATATTTTAATGATTTCTGAAGTATCATGTGACACTGAAGAATGGCGTAATGACTGCTTAAAATCCAGCTTTGCCATAACAGGAATAAATTACATTTTAAAATATATTAAATTAGAAAACAGTTATTTAAATCATAATATTTCACAATATTACAATTTTACTGTATTTATAATCAAATAAATGCAGCCTTGGTGAACATAAGAGGCATTATTGAAAATCATTAATAAAAAATAAAAAAAAATCTTACTGACCCCTAATTTTCAAACAGAGGTGTATTTGAATTTTTTCTTTTTTTTGGTCCTTATGATGAAAGTCAAATGTGTTCAGTGGTATTTGTTTTGGGGGTTTTTTTATCCTTTTTTACTGTGTGCACAAAAACAGTTGAAATATCTTTCGTTTGTGTTCCACAGAAGAAAGCAAGTTGGAATGACATAAGGGTGAATAAATAACGTTTTTGTTTTTTAGTTTTTTTCTTAAAGTTAACTATCCTTTTGACATGATGTCTGCTATTGATGCATCGCAAGAGATGAAGAATGCAGGCTTTCCACTGAATACCTAAACATCTCCCCACCAAAAAAAAAAAAAACAAAAAAAAAACTTGGACATCAAAAGCACTCCAGTCCACACCAGAAGTTCCAGTTTGAAAAGTCGCTGAAGTATCCAGACACATTCATGATTACATTTTCAGTCTTTTCTTTAGATGTAACGTGCAACTCATCTGTTTACTCTCTCTCTCTGATGAGGCATTTCCTCTCAATTCTCTTTAGATTTTCTCTAATGCAGCATCAAATCCATCAATATTCTACAGACGTCGCAGCCAAATCACTGAGCCCCAGCCATCATCTAAACCTGACACACACACACGCACTGAAACATACATGTGGCCACATTCACTTTCACACGTGCCTATGCACAAACTGAGCCCCAGATCCCATCATTCATCTATCACACACACACACACACACACACACTCTCAACATGAAACTCAGTCTCACACATTTGCATGGATCTTCATAAAGCCAATAAGCCGCACAACTAAAAGGAACAACAGGAAATCTCACTGCTCCACAAACCCCAAACGCAAGCACATCCTGTCCCAAAAAACGGTGCATGATGAAACTCTGGGAAAGGGGGGATATGACAAGAGGAGAGAGACAGAAGAATACTGGATCAGCAGATGGTGAAACATGGGAATATCATAGATGATAAGAGGAAGAACAGGAAGTGTGTTAAGGGAAGTGTAAGGGGCAATTAGTTCAAATAAGTGTCATTTTAGTATCATTTATATAATATATTTTTAATTAGCTTTAATTTTTATAGTTTCAATGTGCTTTTGCCATTTGTATTTTTCAATATCTACCTTTAGATTTAATTTATTTTTATTTTTGTTCTATTAGTTTTTTTGTGTTAATTTTAGTATTTCATCATGAACTTATTTTTAGTTAGTTGTCAATGCAACATTTTTGATTTAAGTTTTTTAAATCTAATATTTATATTTTATTTATTTCAGCTTTATTTTAATTAAAATCTATTTTAATAGTTTTAACAGTTAGTTGTAATTACCTATAGCAACGCTGCTGCAAATATTTAAAATATATTCCACTAATTAAACTTTTTTGTAGTTAACGCATTCAGTTCCTTTTAAGGTGCAAGAACTGGGTTCATTACTTAGATTGCATTATAAAAATTAATGTCAAATTAAATAAATGGCATTAAACATTTCACTAACTGCAAGTGTTAACTTTGACAGTCCTAAAAATAACATACCGTCTTCAGTCTTCATTTAAATAGACATGTGCAGCCATCTTTAACGCCTCTATGAACAAAGTCCACTGCTCTGATCTATATCAGACCTAACATGACTGCCATATTAAAAAGCTATGCAAGAAAAATGGTAAATAGTGACTTATGAACAGCTATTGAAAACTAGCAGGAAGATGGTACAGTTGAGCAGTTCTGTAAATGCGGAGGTATTAGACCACACACACACACACACAGCTGGACTGAAAATTAGGCCGCTGATAGGTAGAATGGATTTGAGTCCTACTGGGAGATAACTAATACACTTAGAAATTAATAAACACTGTAGAAATGAGACATCAGACACACTTGCATGAAAAACAAGAAGCTATGCATAAACATAAATGGTGTGATTTTGACGGCCTAAAAGGATTGGCTTTTGAAGTATAATGAGACAAAATGTGAGATAGAAGTGAAGGAAAATAAAAATAAGTAAACAGACTCACCTTTTTACTCTCCTCCATCTCATGTTCAAACATAGCGCTGAATACCGGGGAACGTGCTGTGAAAGTGAAAGAGAACGGGTTTTTAAAACACAACAAAAAACTAATGACAAAAAAATAAATAAAAAAAGATCTGGTCATTATAATAGAGTGAAACAGCGACAGGGCACTTTTTCAGCAGCCTTGGTTCCCCAAGCGTTTTTCCCATTCATGTTCTCCGAAGGCAATTTCAAAATGTTCTTCGAAAAAGAGTTCATGCCACGAACCAAATCAACAAGCTCTGAGATGAATCACAACATTACAAACTTTGATATGAAAAACCTGAAAAAGAAAGCTACAATACTGTATACTCCTTTATATTAGGAAATGTGCTGCTTTCATGGAGCTAGGCAAATGACGTAATCAATTCAATTTATTTGTACAGTGCTTTTTTGTTAAACCACAAGAGGGATGGTGAACAAAGATTCTGAGGAAATGTTTCAGTCATCAACATCAAAAACAGTGGTTCCTCAGACAATTTGTGGCTTGGTGCAACTGCCGATCCTTTTGCCTGATTAACCCAGGGGATGATGGCGGCTCAGACCTTCCTCTCTCTGTTAAGTCTGGATATGGAGTCAGATCTGTCTAGGACAACTTTAACTTGTTTAAAGGAGTGTGTGAAGTCTGGCACATTCTCTCCCTCACACACACACACAGTCTAATCACAGCTCAGACACCAGCCGATCAGCTCCGTCTCCACAGCGATTAATGAGCACTACCAGGTACGGCCAGATAACGAGGAATCCCGCCTCACCGTGAGCGACAGCGGGACAGAGAGAAGCTGCTGCTGAAACCTGAAAAATCCTGCCCTCTCAGGCAGTATACATCAGCAGGAAGGTATTCAAATGTTAACTAACATCATGTCTAAGATACCTCTGTCTGTTCGATTTTTGAAGGAAGCAAAGATGCCTCTTTCGCTGCCTAGTAGTTCTGTGTCTGACAGAGCTCACTGTTGAGCTCACTTCTCACTGTCGAAAACAGTGAAGGAGTTTATACATTTACATTTTCAACTTATGATTCATTTTTAACAAGATATCAGCAGTGTAGCTATTAAATATTCACTTGGTTATCTCTCAAGCTCACATGAATTTGTTCTTGAAATATAAAACCAGATTCCTTATAAGATGCCTTTATACCAAAAAGCTGTCTGCTAAGTGACTGAGTGACTGAGCAATAAGACAGCTGTCTTCGGTTCTGAACACAGCCACAGAGAATTAGGACAGAGGGAGATTTGTTTAGTGACAAGACTTCAACAACTTCAAAAATGTACAAATAAACTTGTCAACGGATCTTACTTTTTTTTTTTTGGTAAATTTGTTGTGAATTTTGTGTAAAGTAAGTGTTCATTTAAAGGGATAGTTCACCAAAAAATGAAAATTCTGTCATTAATTAGTCGCACTCATGTCGTTCCAAACTCATAAGACCTTCGTTCATCTTCAGAACACAAATTAAGATATTTTGGATGAAATCAGAGAGCTTTCTGACCCTGCATAGACAGCAATGCAACTGAAATGTTCCCAGATCCAGAAACATAGTAAAGACATTGTTAAGCATCACCACACACATGCGTCGGGTTACTCTCGTGAATGGCAGTGGACAGTGATGTGGAGAATAAAATAAAATAGCTGAATAAAATAGTTATTTTTCTTCTCTTTGCACACAAAAACTATTCTCGTAGCTTCATAAAATTGGGGTTGAACCACTGATGTCTCATGGACTATTTTAACAATGTCCTTACTACCTTTCTGGGTCTTGAATGTGTCAGTTGCGTTGCTGTCTATGGAGGGTCAGAAAGCTCTCGGACTTCATCAAAAATATCTTAATTTGTATTCTGAAGATGAACGAAGTTCTTACGCGTTTGGAACGATATGAGGGCGAGTAAACTAAAACAATTAAAAATATTTTAATTAAAATACTACTGAAATAAATAAAAAAAACATATACTTAAATTACACTTATTTCAGGTAGTTTCTAAGGCAAGATTTCTATTTTTTTTAAATTCTACAACTACTAAAATTTAAATAAAAAACAAAGCTAAATATAAAAAGAAAAAGAAAATGAAAAAAATTACTAAAGCTCATGGAAATATTGACATCACTCCATCCATCTGTAATAATTTGTGACTTTAAATGCAGATCTTGAGCCAAAAACTCATTACCAAACACCAATGACTTGTACATACACTATATGGACAAACGTACTGGGACACCCCCTTCTTTAGAACAGAAAAAGGCACTTCCAAAACTGTGACAACAAAGATGGAAACATAACGCATGTATTTAAAAACTGTATTTCCATCTCTGTTGCAACAGTTTTGGAAGTGTCTAAAATGACTGTACCCATATGTACAAGTCATTGGTGTTTGGTAATGAGTTTTTGGCTCAAGGTCTGCATTTAAAGTCACACCAGAGGTGTTCAGCTTGGATTAGGACTTGGCTTTCTGCAGACCAGTCAAGTTCTTCCACACTGACTAAATCAATCATTTCCTTTTGAACCTTGTCTTATACACAGAGGCATTGTCATGTTAGAATAGAAAAGGGTCCTGTCCAAACTGTTGCTTTAAAATTAGAACCACACAAATCTCTAGAATATCATTACATGCTTAAACATTAAGATTTGTACTCATGGAAATTACTAAAGTAGTCAAACTTGTTCATTAGAAGGGGATGACCCAATACTTTTGGCAATATAGTGTATGAATCTCTGAATAAAATTGCATGCAAGTGTGTGTTTTCCACATTACCTGCCAGTATGGCTTTGTGTGCCTGGAACTCCTGCCCGGCGACACACAGCGAGCAGTCCGTGAATCTGGAATGTTCCCACAGTCCACCCAATTCATCTGCCAGCCGGCAGTCAGGAACCTTCACCATGTTCATGGTGTTCTGACCAGAGATGTTCACAGAGTCCTGCACCACACTCACCTAAACGTACAGAAACAAAATGTAAAACCAAATCAGTGCTGGGCATGAAAATTTGTGAAAAATAAGTGTCAAGTAAATATTATTTAAAATAATAATAAAATAAAAAATAAAATAGATACTCAGTCCACATTTGCATTGTTATATTACTATTAAAATACATATGGATTAAATCAGCCATTAGACACCCTGCTTATGGTAGTGGCTATTATATATTTATAAAAAATAAAAAAAAATACCCCACACATAAGCAACCACTAATTTAAAGACCAGATTAATGTGTGCTGGGTTAACTTTTATGTTTATTTTAAAGACACATTTAAGGACATCCATATGTCAGCCAATATGGTAGATCCTGATTCCAGTGGCTCAGGGGGGACACTACAATGACTGTTCAACAAGGGCAGCCGTCTAGTTCTCTCTTAATTTACACAAATTGCCTCAATTTGTTACTGGTCTCTGTGTGTGAGCGTGTGTGTGTGTGTGTGTGTGTGTGTGTGGCGGGCCACCATGCTGACTTAGCCACCTGTTCCCGCAGACATAAGCAGGTTCATTTATCTCACTCCAGGAGTCACACGCACACGCTGAAATGCCAAAGGTTCACACACCAAGTTAATTGCCATATAAGGCACATTTCTTTTAATGAGCAAAACTCCTCACAGACAAACCTCAAGACTGAGGGTGTTTCAAAACCTTGTGAGCTGCCTACCATTACAGCATCATAAGACAAGTACTGAATGTTCACTTCAGATTTGAAAAGCCTGTAAATGTAATGCAACAAAACTGGAAATTTCTCTGCAAAACGATCCCATAATGCTCAGCGGGCAAGATTTTGAGCCGACAAGAGTGAAATGACACAAAAGAAAAGTGAAAGGGAGTGAGAATGAGACTGAGATGGATAGAGATGGAGGAGAGCGAGTATGACACACAGGAAGAGGGTAAAAGAGCACCACAAACAGGAAATTAAATGTCAAGGACCCTTGTATGTTCTTAATGGAGGAGCAGACTTTCCCCTGAAGGAAAACAGGGAAGACAGCAGATGAGAAGGAGAGGGACAAACAAGGAAAGAGGACAAGAAAACGAGCAAGATGAGGACAGGTTGGGGAGCAAAAAATAAATAAATAAATAAATAAATAAATAAATATATAAAATAATAATAATAATAATAATAATAATAATAATAATAATATTTTATACATACATATATATATCATCAGAATAATCTACCGATTACTTGATAACCACAATAATTGTTAGGGACAGCCCTACAATATTCATAGAGCTTCATGGTAAAATAAAATAATATAATAAAATAAAATAAAATAAAGAACGAAAGAAAGACAGATACATAGACAGACAGATTTTATTTTATTTTTTTTTTTGCCAAATTACAGAACTGCTCGATACAGATGGCAGTTCTGATTGATGAGATTGACTGGTGGCTTTCGTAAATGTTCACATTTTGTAAGTGGGTGATTTATGCAGTATTTTGTGTCGATAAAAAATGTATTAATTTCAAATAATATGAACATGATCACAAAAGGCGCATGAAAATGTTGTAATGTCATGATTCATAACATGGCCACAAATCTTTAACAATATTGAAGATTTTTATTAATAAATCATATGGGGAAAATGAATGGGAAATGTATCTCCTAAGGCTGCTGAATAAGTCACTGGAGTTCTGTCTATCTGTCTGTTTACAAACAAGATTTTATCTTCAGCCTCAGAAATAGGACGGATCACTACTTTAAAGTCAAGCACATCACTTTAATGAGCAGTGCGAGATGGGCACTAGAGCAGCTCTGTGCTGTCTGGACTCAAGTATGACTGAACTGTTTACAGTGTGTAAATCTAAACACAGAAACTAATGAGGGAGGAGGGTGTAAACTAGTGTGTACACGCTACTCTTCAACTGAACTTGATTAATGAACATGCGACACACACTCAAACTCACTGAGTGAAACCCATGTGCAGACATTCATCACTCACTCATTAGTGGCACACAAAACAGAAAGAGGAAAAGACGAGATGGAGAAAAAAAAAAAAAAAAAAAAAAGGGAGGAACAATAATTCCAGGTGACTTCCTGCATCTATAAATACACACTTCAGGCAGTCCTGACTACTAGCGCCGCATCAGGCTCATGCTAATGAGCTTGTCCAGGTCATAATGAATTCATTGATTAATCAAACCAAGCAGTGTGTAATTTACAAACACTTTAATTAGAGAATTACCACATGCTATCTTCTCACTTCAACTCTTAATAACAAACACACCTCCACTGCACACCAATGCAAGAGATAATTAAGCACAGAATATTCCACTACCGAACAGCATAAACATATTTCTCAAATAAAATAGACAGATATAATACAGATTAGATAGACAGATAGATAGATAGATACTTTGATATAATATTACTTTTCAGAAACTAATGTGTATATCTGATGTCAAAATTATGTGTCCAATTGTATTCACTGCATCCTAAAAAAAAAAAAAAAATTTTAAAAAATACAAAAAAAGTGAGACAAAACAGAGAAAAGCTTTATTTGTAAGCAGCTGTGCGTTTGTGTCAGAGAGCTGGTGTTTATACAGTCATTCTGTTTGACTACACATACGCTTTTACACGCATCATTTCTTCTCAAGCTGTTCAAGTCTGGCCCTGACCGCAAACCTCTCTTTTTCTCCTTCACCTGATCTTATTCCTCTCTTTCCCTCCTTCTGACTCCAGCATCTGCCTCTCGTCTCACTGAACTGTCTGTGATTATGTATGCGTGTGAGCGGACTCGTCTGCAGAGAGACTACCGACCTCATACATCCGTGAAAAGGGATTCCTGACTTTGAAAACAGCCTTTGTAGAGATGCAAGCACAACAGTGAGGTAAAGATTAATGCGTTTTGAGGATCGCACCGCATCAGTTCGTCACATATGTAGTGTGAATGTTCACAGGGAAACTTTCAAATGTTAAATACGAACACATTCAAATCCTCCTTTACCTTCATTAGGGTAACATGGTTCAGCACTTCTGCCTCTCCCTCTCCTTCCCTCGATCACATTCTCATTGCCGCTGAGCCCTCTGTGTTTTGAGGGTGAAGAGGAACAAAGCAGATGCTGCAGGTACAGAACTTTCCTCTTAAAGTGACAGTTCACTCAAAAAAAGAAAATTATCACCATTTCCTCACCTTCATGTCAAACCTAAACCTCTCTGCATCATACACTACTATTCAAATGTGTGGGTTAATTAAAAACCAACAATGTTAACACTGATGTCAATCATTATGAATTTTTTTCCTTAACCTATAATAATACTTTTTTCTTTTTAACTGATTGTATTACATATGCTATTCGACTGTATTTTATAGAGTTGTTTATATTTTTTGTCCCATTATTGTTATTGTTTGTGCTTCTTTTTTTTTTTTCTTTTAGCTTCATGCCTAATAACATCTGGCAAAGGGACTACCAAAGAAAATTAGCCTTTCGGCTAACTTGGGTACATTTACATTCATGAATGTTGATTAATGTACACTTACCCTTTCTGAAATAAATGAATAGAATAGTTTTTTAATTAATATTCAGAAAGTATGTATTAAATATATGTAAATCTTTACTGTTTTCAAATGTGAATAATTTTACAAAAGATTTCTATTAAAACAAAATGCTGTTCTTTTAAACAAAGAATCCTGAAAAAAAAGTACCATGGTTTACACAAAAATATTAACTGTTTTCAACACTGATAATAAATCTGCATATCAGAATGATTTGTGAAGGATCTTGTGACACTGAAGACTGGAGTAATAATGCTGAAAATTAAGTTTGCCATCACAAAAATTACTTACATTAAAATAGAGAACAGTTATTTTAAATTGTAATAATATTTCACAATATTACTGTTTTTATTGTCTTTTGATCAAACAAATGCAGCCCTGGTGAGCATAGGAGACTTTTCAAAATTACTAAAAATATCTTTGACTCCAAACTTTCGAAAGGTGAAATTTTGAAGAACTGTACTGTACTGTATTTGCTCTTTTTGATGCAACTCCAACGAATGGAGGCCGAGGCTTCAAGCTTCAAAAAGGATTCAAGAGCACCATGAAAGTATGAGGGTGAGTAAATAATAACAATTTTCATTTTTCAGTAAACTATTCCTTCAACTTGCTACCATTTCTAAACTTTTATGTGTGTGTGTGCGCGTGTACATATATATCAGCAGCAGATGTTGCAGCCGTAGTGGATCTCAGAGATATCAGTGTGGCATATGGCTGCACTGAGTGAAAGATGGCTGCTGTCAGATGGAGAGAGAGAAGTGTAGAGCTCATTTATTTACTATGAGCAATCTACCTGCTGGAGGATGGAGGTGGAGTGAGGGAGCGATGGAGAGGTGAGAAAGAAAAAGAAGAAAGAGAAAGCAAGTACAGGTGAAGGAGAGAAGACCTGAGAGAGAGTATATAGAGAGAACAAAATTATAGAAAGAGAAATGGAACAAGAAAAGGTGAGTCGAATGAGAGAAAACAGCTACCAAAGTCAATTAATCATTAGCTAAAACTGACACATTATAGTCTGATTTTAAAATGCATAGAAAAGAAACCAGAATTAGAATTAGATATCCTCTTTTTCCTCTTAAATCCCTCCATCTCATTGGCCACAATGACACCAAGTATTCCACCTCTAATGGGACCCCTCTCCTCATTAAAAACAAGAGAGAGGGAGAGAGAGAGGGAAAGGTATGCTCAAGCCCTTATTTAAGGAGCTAACACCTAAAAAAGAAGCTGCATAACAGAGGACAGAGAAAAAGAGAGAAACACCTCAAATGTAGGCAAAAAAAAATGAGAATGGAATTGTGGGAGGAAAACTGAGTTAAGAATGGTGCAAGAAGGAAGAAAGGAGGAGGCAATGCTGAAGTTCTGGGAAATAATAATGAGACAGGAAGAGAGCGGAGAGGAGGAGGAGGAGAGGGGAGAGGAAAGAGTTTGTCTATCTTGATTAGGATGTGTAAAACTACATATTTTCAAGACAAGCTGACTAATTAGTCTTAAGGAAACCCTGTATAATTAAGTTGATTTCAGGTTCACCTGACCCTTATCAGACATGTTTCTTTGGGAGAGTTTACATAAGGCACTTTCTCGTGTTCAAAAACAGCTAGACGGAGTGCAGCAGAATAAAACTGGGACCTTGAGACTTTTTTTATTGTTTTTAACACATCATCTAAACAACAGTTGTAGCAATACACTCAAAAAACAAAAAAAAAAAAAAAAAAAAAAACAGTGTGAGGCATAACGCAACAACTAAAAGCATCCGTATGAATGTCTATGGCTATAGTGCAATGCTTTAAAGGGGGGATTTTTTAACAGCTTTTAAACAGCTCTTTCAAAACTGTACAATTCTGGGGTCTCATAACTTTCAACTGTTTTAGCTGAAATCGCACGTATTAAACAAGAATGCCCGTGTTCATCCATGTATTAAAAGTTTTCAAATAAAAAAAAACCTTCCCTACTTACACTAGTGTTCAAGTTCAGTAAGGTCAGTAAGATAAATAAAACTTTTATTAACATGGATGGATTACTGTCACTTTTGATCAACTTTCTTTTTTCACTTTATTAAAAAAAATCTATCCCTGTTTCCACAAAAATATCCAACACGGATAACAAATCAGCATAAAAGAATGATTTCTGAAAGATCATGTGACACTAAAGATTAGGATAATGGCTGCTAAAAATTAAGCTTTTTCATCACAGGAATACATTTTAAATGAATAATATAATATGATTGGTCGTGCATCACTTACTTCACAGAAGAGTGTCAATTTGTCATCAGGCAGCAGCCCGTTGGCCTCATCCAGGAGGAAGTCTCGCCTTATGAACTTCTTGAACCCCCAGTCTTTTCCTTGTACGAAGCGATACGCCCGCTGGCTCTCTGCGCAAAAATAAAAAATAAAGCATATTGGCACAAAATTGATTAGGTGGACACAGAACACCAGCCATGCTCCAGGCCTCTGTAATGACATGACCTGTTAACAAAATCCCATCGAAATAACTTTCACCAGAATATAGAGCATGCACTAATTCAGTTTCAGTATTAGAGTGAGGCAAATACATAATCTATGGAATAAATCTCACACATATCTCAGACTAATCTGAATCCAAATACTCTTTAAGAGGCTTTTCTGCCTATCTGGCAAGGTCTATAATCTTGCTCTCCATTAATTTCTGCATTATAACCAGTCTGATTATTCTGTGATTTTTCACTCTCCTGCGGTTTCTCTGAACACACCGTCATGAATGCATTTGTATTTTTATAGCTACTATGTCCAAACCTTCACTCCATCTTGGCTGCAGATGTTTCGGCTGGATCAGGTTTATCTCAGTTTCACATAAGCCATACTGGAAGGCATTTTGGGAAAGAAAATCTTGACCGTCACCATTGCAATAAGCTTGCTACAATACAAATGTAGCAACATCAAGCACTTGCAGTTTAACTATCAATTTTAAAAGACATAGGAATAAAAAAGAGGCAGTATAAGAGGAAGAACAAGGGGAAGGAGAATAAGTGGAAGAGAAAGGAAAAAGAGCGAAGAAGAGGAAGTCAAAGAAACAAGAATAAGAAGGGAAGAGTCTACAAAAAAAGGAAAACAACAAGACAAGAAAGTGAAGGAACAAGAACATAAGAAGGGAAAAAGAAGGAACAGCAAGAGAAGGATGAGAGAAGGACAAGAATACTGAAGTGATGCTGAATCAAGACGTGCCGCCAAAATCCTACTGGAGGATTTCTCCTTAGTCACTACTTTCATACACAGAAGGGGAGAGAAGAGAAATGCATGACACAGGAAGTGGGGAAGAGCGAAAAAAGGAGAGATGAATAGATTCCTTTGTGCTTTTGTTGCATTGTGGGTATGTGTGACAAGCACAATCTATCAAGTGTGACATCCTCTCTTCCTAAACGTTACACTTGTTCTAGTGAAGCATCTTTCCTCTTTTCTCTGTTGGTTGAGCGCAGCTGGGGCTCAAGTCATTGCCGGTTAATCTGCGGCTGTTTGTTTGTGTGTGTGCAGGTGTTTTAACATGGTGTGAAATGGCTGTGTGTTCACAGCTCAACTGTGACAGTCATACAGAACTACGCAATAGGGGAGCACTGGAAGGGCAACCAAAGACATGGCTCAGGAAGACCCTTGTCTCCCTTCAAATCGCAACTTTCCAATAACTGCTGCTGCTGGAATCCAATAGCAGAAAGGCCAATATAATGCTAATTATTATGATTACTATATTCGACATATAGAGAAAAAAGCCCAATTTAGGAACATACATTTTTGAAATGTGACAATTAATCATGTACACTCTAGATTTTACTTTTTGGACAGATGTAACACTATGCATGTTAGATGTATTAACCATCTGAAAATTTAACATTCACATATTTTACAATAATGAGAATTGGGGGATAAAGGCAGTTGGGAAGTGTGCTTAATTGTCACGTAAGTAAATAAATTAACTAACTCAACTTACTTTGTGGCCAAGAATCACTTTATTTTGATTGAACTGAATTAAATTATAAATGTTATCTTTTATTTGTGTGGAAAACTGACACATCTTAGAGATATATATATAGCGAGAGAACAAGAGGATATAGACCAATTCGGTGTTTGCAAACAGTGATGACCTTTTGTTTTGTGAGCAGAGCCTATCTGCTGGCGGAAAATGACAGTTTTCAAGTAGCAGTCTATGGAAGCCATGGAATAAAAGAATAAAAAAGGTAAATTTGAGTTTATAGTTCAAAATTCTGACTTTATTCTCACAATTACGAGATTATACATCACACTTCTGATAAATAAAAAAAAAAAAAATAAAAAAAAAAAGTCACTCTCTCTTTTCCCCTTGGCGAGTGTATATCCTACACTTCTGGCTTTTTTTTTTTCCACAGAATTGACAAACTCACTATAGTTGAGTTAAATCAAGTTATAAAGTCCGAACTAGGAGATATAAACTTGCATTTGTGAGAAAAAGAGTCAGAATTGTGACATCATAGGTAAATGTTATGTAAAAATGTTATAAGTTTAAAAAGTATTTCATGTTGTAACTGTAGGGCTAATACAATGTCCCCTATGAACTGTATATGTGAATATAATGTAGACCTATTGCTTAAATCAAATTTCTGCTTTAATAGTAGAGTACTCATAGCAGGTTTCATCCATAGTCTGTCTGTTTAAACGTCTGTGTTTAGCTTCAAATGGCATCTTTGATGACAGTATTCTACAAAAATGATTTGCATTCCTATTCTGACAACAAAAGGCGTGACAATACATTTTTTCTCTTATTCCATGGATTTTACCCATTTCCCTCCACTTGTTACCAGTGTTTTTCCTGCCACCACAATGGGCGCAGCTGCAAGTGACATAACTGTGACGTCTACTCCAAATTGGTCTATAGTGCAATTTAATGAGTTACACATAAATGTTACATCTTAAAATGGTCAAGTATCGGCCAATTTATTGGTCTAAGTTATGCCTCTGCTGAAGTATTGCTTCCATTATTGCCCGTATTGCTCATGAGTTGTGATGTCTCGAATTGGACAGACAGGAGTGTTCACAGATGGCATGGTTTGATTCAGCTGCTTTGGAGAGGATGCTGATGGACCTGTGGGTAATTAACCCTCCCAGAATCAAGAACTCCTCAGTAAATCAAGTTACTCACCTATTAAATGGGAGAAGCAGAATTTCAAAACATAATTTTTCAATCCCCACACCATACGGGCATGAACACACTACAGGTGAAAGCAACTTCGCTGGTCATATGATGACAAAAAAAAAGGCCAAAATTGAAATGCTTACGCATAACCCTTGTCCACAGATGCACAAACCTTTTCATGAAATATAATGGAAGATTGACCGAGAGAGAGAGGTGGGGGGGTGGAAAGAAAGAGTGACAGAGACACTGATTGGTCTCTCGAGGAGGTCTGGGGTCAGATCAGGGCAGTGGCTAAATTTGTGCTCTCATTGGGGACGTCTAGCAACTAACCAATTGCAATAGGGCAGGGCAAGTTCCTGTTGGCATCCAACCAGGGTCAGGCCTCTGTGGACACGAATACACAAGCAGAAAGGAGGAGGAGTGTTTTAGGACATCTGACAGAATACAGCTCCAATAAAAAGGACTGACAGATGGATTATGCATAGAGGGAGAAAAGAGAGTTAAAGCATTGAAATAGAAAGAGCAGCCAGTGGTAATACATATTCAGGCCCCTGCGCTGGGCTTTGGGGCACAATGCCTAATGTCCTGGCACACAGAGAGAAAAAGAGAAGGTTGCTTGATCGCAAATGCACTAAGCATACACACACAGAAAGCCAGGGAGGTCGAAAGGCCAAATTCTGTTTGCCCATACTTTAAAACACGTCTGTAAGTGAGCAAAACTAGATGAATTCCTGTGGGCATGCATCAATTGACCAGAGTTCAACAGCAAACCATTTTAATCCGCAACACCGCAATTTCGAACTCCTTGAGAAAGACATTGAGGGTGTCAAGTAGTCTCAGCCTCGGACGAAACACCCATTGACCGCCCACAGATGACCTGATGCGTACTTCTCACACACACACAAAGCAAAAATTGGCTGAAATAGCCAATTCTAATCCAGTTGGCTTGCACATACGCAATTTTCAGGTGTCAGGATACACAGGTTTTTCTACTAAAGATTTCCTCATTGAATTTGCCAATGTTTGCGAGGACCATGGCATCTAGTCTTTGAAAGATTTCCAAGAATTACACTCGAGCCACTTAGTAGCAAGCAAATTATATCTTTTAGCAGATGGTCTTTTAGTTAGATGGTCGCTTCCCATCTATATGGGTGGTTCTTGGACAGAATAAGCTGTAAAGTAGACAGATTTTACAAGAATAGTCAAAAGTCTGGTTACATGACACTAAAAAGAAAAATATAGCGAGATCTGTCACATTTTTTTGAACAACAACAACAAAAACATCCTCGACTTACACTCTGCCATTAATAGAGAGTTCAGTAGCACAATGTCAGAACAATAATGTAAGTAAACTGACATTCTCACAACAGCATCAACACAATCCGCTAGTGTAAACACTATCCAATAATTCCTCTAACCTTGACACTCTTGTACAAACATACAGAGAGCAAAACACCTTTAACTGCCTGATATGATAAACTGTCAGCGCTGATCGGCTTGTCTCGATTGGGTCTGTAAAAACGTCTGGACTTGGGGCAGCTCTTGACTGCAATAAAATGCAATGTGGACCACACTATGTTGTTAGTCAAACGTCTAGCTACGTGAGAACACTGCAAAATATTTTAAAACTAAAAACTACATATGAGAGCAACAAAAACCGACACAGTTTAATAGCAGGTTATGAAATTAACACCTGCCACTAGCTGAATGTTGATACTTTTAGCACAGATATGGCGGGTGACTTGTACGACATCTAAACTTGACTTTTGACAGGAAATGCTGTTGCTTAGAAGCGACGACACGAACTTGAATATTACATAAAACAGACAAAAGATATCAATGTGCATGCTGGACCTACGCATCTCACCATTAGCTTCTGTACATGTTGTAAAGAAATTGTTTCTTTTTCAGAGTGTTTTCAAAAAGTAGTGAAATAGAATATGAATTCCAACAACTAAAGTGAACAAAAAAAAAAAAATCCTCTTTCAAAGACGATGTGAATACAAAGACTACAGATTTCTTTTTAGGTCCACATACATTAAATATAGATA
This sequence comes from Spinibarbus caldwelli, assembly GCA_039654775.1. NCBI lineage: Eukaryota > Metazoa > Chordata > Actinopteri > Cypriniformes > Cyprinidae > Spinibarbus > Spinibarbus caldwelli. The sequence continues at coordinate 14,582,830 of CM077219.1, read as the reverse complement.
TTTGCTCAGAACTGTGGTTGACCAGCCAAAAAATAATTTAAATCCTCATCCTTCTGTGGCTTTACAGTGAAACCGTCAGCGTTATAAATGTTGATCTATGGGAGTATTTACAGCTATGGGCCACACGGGGCTGAGAGCAACAGCAGTAAAGCTCTGTTGTGTAAATATTCATCAAACGGTCAATAGCCAATAAAGCACATTCAGAATCAATATCTACCAGCACGCAGTCTCATCTGAATAACTACACACAGCACTCAGAGAAAGGATCGTCAACTGAGTAGTTTACACACTACCCAACATCCATCCAGTCCACAACTGTGTGAATCTTTCATTTCTCTACTAGCCCAGTGCCTCTGTCCTACAGGATTTATATATTTCAAGTTAAATGTAAAAATTAACATTAGTTAATATTTTAACAATGTTGAATTAACCACAATCAAAAATATATGTATAAAAAAGTTCACTGTTAGGTCATAATATGTAATGAATTAATATAATATTATATAAAATTATCTTTACATTTTAAACAGTAGTGTACTTCTGATTAGCAGTAGCAAGAAACGTTTATGGCTGTGACATGATCTGAAGGCATACACATTTCTCTTTCTTTAAAAACTCAGCAAAAAAGCATTATTTTTGTAGGATACAGCATTTTAAATATCATTCTGTAAAATCAAAATAAGCTTTACAGATCTTTATTGTAAAAGGTTTAAATAAAGTTTTTTCTTCATGCTTGTTCTAAAAAAAAAAAAAACAATCAATCATTGTATATTGTTCATTTCTGTTTGTCAAATTTTAAAGAAATTTGCTGGAAATAAAAGCAGTTTAATACGAGACGACATTTATTTTTTTTCTGAGCTTATATATAAACAATTATTCTTTATATCAGACTATTAATTACATAAATTTGTACTTTAGATTTAGATAATCTGAATAAATGCTTTAAGTAATCAGCATGATGCTCTTCAAAGGGTAATGTTTCTTTAATTTATTCTGGTACCTGGGAGAGTTTATCACTGCTAGAGTGTCTATTATCTTCAAAATAGCTGATGAGGAGTTGCTTTTGTGGATTTCTTTATTTCTTCTACGCTATAAAGCGGATGTTTTGGGATTGTGCGTTCTGGAGCATCTCTGAGTACACTTGAGGAACTTCTTAGATTTCTTCCTTGGGAGCCCTCATTATTAAGCAGCTCTGCAACATCACATTCTGTTAGGAAATTTGATTCAAATAAAGAGTCATTTTTTGCCACAACAAACAAGCCCCTCGATATATGTCCCAAACCAACATCTACAAGCCATTTTAACCGACTACATACACACTGCTCTCCTGAACCTGGTTTCATATGTCCATCAGACCTGATCACTGATCCTCAGAAAGGAACAGGTTCCTCGGCACCTCTATTTGTTCATCGTCATGCCCATGACTGACTTCATAAACAAGTCATGCTGCAGAGTTCCAGTGCCTTCTCACAGCCCTCTTAATTAAAGCACTTTACTTTGTTTTTATTTCTCTCTCTCCACCTCTGCTTTTCCCCCTCCTCTCTCGTTCATCTCGCTACCCCCAGGAGGAGGGCAGGATTAAATTGGATTCTAAATGATCCAGAACCGATAGAGCAATTTCTGCTGCCATATTTTCATCCTCCGTCCCGCTTTAAAAACTCTCCCCAGCACTGTACGGTGGCTGTTGGTGCTCTCACGTCCCCAGGGACGCCCCAAGCACGTCACCCCCCCTCCCCAATTCCAGAGGGGCGCTAAATGAAGAGAACGTTGAGTGGAGGAAAGAGATGGAGGAGAGGGGGGAGTGTGGGGCAAAACACAAGGAGCACTTTCTCGCCCATTAAGGTGCAGAAAATGAGAAAATTGGAAAATGAGAGACGGGGTTGTTCAACCTCTCATCTCATCTCGCTGCCACAATCTGGCACCCTTTTCTCTTTCTTTCACTCCCGTTCCTCTGCCCATATGTGAGATTCTTCAAAAAGATGAGAGTGTGACTGCTGCTCGCACCTCAGTTTCATCTCTCCAGGCCGCGCAGAGCTCGCCGCCTTTTGTGTAACATCTAATACAGGCTTGTATAAAACCGCCAGCATCAGCACGAGGAAGATTCAGGGGCAGTTTACCAGCTTAAGCTGACCTTGCCTAAAAATCACACAAGTGGGGGTTTAAAGAACATTTGTTTTCAATGCTAATGTGCATTTATTGTTTGTACACCATTATAGGAATTGTTTTTAGTGAATTAGTTCACTGTAAACCAAAACAAAAAAAGTAAACATGCCTGTCCTATATACACACGGGCAGAGATTTGGTGAGGAGAGCTTTAAAGGACCCAGAAATTAAAATTGTCATCATTTACTTTATTTCCAAAATCTTTCTATCTAGAATCTAGAATATTGGCGAAGTGCCTAAATTTCAGTCTGTTTGTCTCACAAATCTATAAAATAGCTTCAAAACGCCTGGACTATTGTGCATGTCATATGCAGTCACTTTATCATACACTTTTGTTGCTTTTGCATCCTTTTTGAAGTTTGAAAACTACAGTCCTCATTCATTGTAGATGCATTAAAAACAGCAATCTGTACATTTTATGCTCCATGGAAGAAAAACACTCATTGGGTTTGACTTGAGGGTGGGTGGGTAAACGATGACAATTTTCAATTTTGAGTGAACTAATGAACACAGCAAAAACTATTAAACTGTTTGGAAAAAGTAGAATGTTTAGTTGTATACTAAGGCTCCTAACCAAACACACACATTTCTATTGCACCATTTCTTCTCTATATACAAATAAACTCCATGACCCTGTGAGCTACAGAGTTCACTGACCTAACACGCACATACCCACACTCATATCATATGCATATTGATCTTTTCAATCTGTTATTTTTACATTTATAAATGCGCCATTCGCCAGGTTTTAACATTCACGCCAGGATGTCAGAAATATTTTTCCTATGAGAATAACAAAACCACCTTACAGAAACACACACCCCCAGCTATGAATAATACTTGGTTTAATAAAAAAAAAAAAAAAAAAATCAAGTATAAAGTTGTTCCATCTATGCGACTGTAATTCAGTCCCACTGAAGGCCAAACCCACTGAAACCCACTTACACCCATCAAACAGGACAGCCTGGAGGCCATCACCCCAAAAAAATCTCAATTAAAACACTGCCGCCTGCCTCAAATTTAATATTACAAGGGGAAAAGTTCACGCTGAATGTTATTACTTTCACAGAAAATACCATACCATTCACACTTTCAAAGGCATGCCAGTCTGTGATTAACTTCGCTTCGCAGGTATCCGTGTCTGTAGGATCTACAGGTCCCTAAAGGAATCAAGCCATACTGAGCTAGGCTGAAAAAATGCTCTGATTAAATAAATGTTTCATAAAACACTGATTGTTATGAGTTTGCGGGAATGAAATTTGCTTCTGCTTATGCACAGTTTAAGGAGATCAAATTATATACTCGATTAGAGGTGGACGGCATGACAAAAATCACTGTATGAGCAATTTTATATCACTGAAACGATATATAGTCATTTTGACTGGAAAACCAATTTATAATAAAAATGTTTATATATAAGAAATAATAAAATACTTATAAAATTAAATTAGCTTCCTTTAAATTGCTAATTCTTTTTATTTGAAACTGGATGGACACAAAGAAGTAGTTGTTCTTAGAAGTTTGATTGGTATCTCACCCATTGCTTTGGTTTCCTCGCCCTTGGCGTTAAGGATGGAGAACTTGAACTTCGCCCGAACCTCACTCTTAGGACAACTGACCAGGAGCAAATAGAGCGATAGATAATCTTTACTCTCTTCATCCAGACCTTTTGGATTCACTCGTAAACACCTGCTCAAAAACAAAGAATATTATTACATCAGCAGTTAGACTTTGTATTCTAATCAAAGTTTGTCTGAAAAAAATAACTGAAAATGTAATGTAAATCCATGTGTGCTCCTCCCCGTTTTACCATTTAAGCTTGTCGTTGGCCCCCGAGGAGAAGGTGGAGCTTTTGATGACCTCGCCCATCTCCTCCCGGCAGAAGCTGAAGTTGTTGATGGTCCACATATAGGAGAACTTAACCACTTTGATCTGGACAAACACAAACACACAAGATGATAACAGACAAGACACTTCATTCTTCCATTTATCCATATACTTTTTTCCCCCCTTTCCTACATTAGATCCGCAAGTGTTGGCCAAGACATCAAAAAGCAACACATCAAAACCGCCTTTTATCTTAATGCGCTCTGACAACAAACAGGATGGGGAGAACAAGGAATAAAAAGACCTCAAACAAAAACACTGGGGGAGAATGATGGCAAGATAAATGAAAGCATTAATGGAACATGTTTCACTAGTCGTGGGGATTCTGAACACGCTGGAGGGTCCTGTGAAGTCACACACACTCAAAACAGAGGAGATAATGGCCATTACATATTTTTAGACAAGCAGACACATAGACAGATCATTCAGGTGCATACAGGGGTTTAGTAATGCTTATATTATTTATATTCATATAAAATATCGGTAAGACTTGTTTTTCGAACTCTTTTGAATTTACTTTATATTCAAAGAATCTTTAAAAAAAAAAAAAATGTATTATGGTTTCTACAATATTAAGCAGCACAAGTGTTTTTCAACATAAGAAATATTTCTTGAGCACTAAATCAGCATATTAGAATAATTTCTGAAGGATCATGTGACACTGAAGACACAGGAGGAGTAATGATGCTGAAAATTCAGCTTTGCATCACAGAAATAAAATACATTTTAAGATATATTTAAATTGAAAACAGTAATTAAAACAGAACACAGTTATTCTGTTTTTACTTTATTTTTGATTAAATAAATGCAGCCTTGGTGAGCATGAACTTATTTCAAAAATATAAAAAAAAATAATTTTAGAAAACTTGAGTGACTTCTAATGGTGTGTTTTGGTCCTTTATGAAGCTTCACTTTCCCTGGTAAATGTTTTTTTTTTTTTTTTTTTTTTTTTAAATGAAAGAGCATCATGAACATTGATAAACTACTCCTTTTGTGTTCCACAGAATGAAGTCATAGGGATTTGAAACAACACATGGGTAATTTTTACCTTTAAAAAGTTACTTCAAAACTACTTCTAATTCAATTCAGCAGAGAAAAAAAGGATGCCGATCCCACATGGGCCTATTGATTGGCCATTTTTAGCATCAGACGAGACTTAAAGGGGTCCTATTATGCTTTTTTACTTTTTGAATTTTAGTCAGTGTATAGTGTGTATGTTTGGGCATAAAAAAGATCTACAAAGTTACAAATCTCAAAGTCCACCCCAAAGGGAGATATTTTGTTTTTAAAAAATCCCTATTCAAGAACTACAACGAACGGCTCATTTGGACTACAAAGTAGTTTTCCTGTATTTGTGACATCACAAATTGGCCCATTAGAATATCATTAAAATAAATCCCGCCTCCGGAAAGTCGAATGCACGTTTCAAAATCGAAACCCAGTGCGGGTGTTTTTATATCACTGTATTTCTGAAAGAAACCGACTGTCTTCAGAAAATTTTGGATGTCATTTTCATTTCATCTTGCATGTAATGTCTGATAAAGCAGTGTTTACAGCGTTACCGGGAAACCTTGCTCTCTCCCACTATAACAGCGCCTCCCGCTGGCAGAGAATGAATTTGCATATATATGCCGCCACAAATAGTGTAACTCTGTGGGACTCTGGTATAAATAAATTCAACTGTATAAGAGTTTCGCTGCAATTCATGTTATGTTAGAATTAAAGAACAATAAACATAATACATATTACCGTTGCACTTATCTGTACATAGTAAATGCAGTTATTTTTAAGCTGTTGTTGACATCCTATCTAAAACGTGACTTAGCCAAAAAAACAACAACAATATCATTACCACTTTAATATGCAGGGGTTAAAGCAAAAAAAAATCCTGAGCCTGAATTTTTTTCTGTGGGCTTGGGGTTGGGGGGGGTATGGCAACACATGACTGTGGCAACTTTGCCATAGTATCCTTTCAAATGTTAAAGTTATTGCTTTCCTTATTCAAACTGATTTTTTTCATGAATATATGGTTGACCTGAAGAATGAAAGCATCATACACTTGGAAAATTATGAGCTATATCACCGCTTATTGACACTAGGGGAGCGACAATACACTTAGCTCACAAGATGAGACAAAATATAGATACTTGGTTCACTATAAAGAACCAATATTTTAATATTATTTTAAAGAAAATTTCAATGACAAAATATTTGTCTTTTAATTACAAAAAGTAAAACAATGCAGTTGTATTTTAAAATATTTTAACTAATCTAGGGCTGTAACTAATGATTATTTTGGTAATCAATTAATCTACTGATTATTTTGACAATCGAGTAATCTGATATGTTTTAGTAACACAAACAAACCTAAGTGAAAACCAGGCTTTAGTACAACTATTTATATATAAACTAACGATGAGGCAATAATAATTGCCTCAAATAAAATATCAAAACCAAGTAATTACATGGTTTTATTGAACAACACTGTTAAAATACATCATGTAATATGCCTATACATAATATGAACATAACCAACTGAAGTACATTTGGCTACATGCAAATTCAAACACTTTTATTTTAATATCACGATGTACAATAAATAGCATATTTAGAAATAGGTTGATGTATTCTCCTGTTTTGGCAAAGGTTTATAAATGATTTACGTTACAAATCTAGTGAGAATGCACACTGTTTTCCCAAATGAACATTAAGCAATTCAAATTCACAGCATATGCAGAGGAAGAGTTTAGCCCCTTTCACACATACAGTCTTTACTGGTAAATTACCAGAAAGTTCTCATTAAAAGATCATGTGTGAACAGGACCTTTTCAAAAATCCCGGTAAATTTGTTCTGGCAATCATATCGTTCTTATGGAGATGACGTGATTAGGGCTGTGACGGTCGCCGTGACAACCACGTCACGTTGTCTACTGCCACCGGCGGTAGTGCACATGACGTCACAGACTCTATAACAAGCATAATACAAAGTTTGTATACAAGTGTAATAACAGTAACAATTGAAAAAGTCTATGCTAATTCACAAATTACCTCAAACGCCATACACGGCGTTTCCTTTAGATTGGCACATTTGAGCGCAGGAAAATACAGTTTATTCTGCATTCAGCAAATTTATTTCATGCTGAGCAATGGACCTTGTTGGGAAACCAAATACTACATCGCCGATCTGGAGCCATCTCCATTCATGTCAACCATCCGCGTTTGTACAAGTGTCTCCAAGTTCACGTGATCGCAAACTGGTCAGGTTGGTATTGGTGAGGCTTTCTCCAAACTGGCCAAATACAAACGAGACAGCGGTAGATGCTAACATGAAATGTGGCAACATACTCCGCGATTCCCATTCCACAGAGAGCGCGTGCAGAACGGATTTAACACGCCCGCTTGTTTGGTGGCGGAACAGTGAACCGTGTCTAAACCGGACACGACAGGTGTCACGCCGCGTCGCAACCAGACAGGTTGAGTCTGTCTACACAGGACATTTGAACTTTGTCAGTATGTAATAAATAGGACGAGGCAGTTTATTATGTGGGATTTGTCATGTCGCATCCAGTGTAGACTGCATCACTGATTATGAGTTCTATAGAATTTTATCTTGTCGCGCCGCACCGCTCGCGTCCGGTAGACAGGGTATATTTAGCTTTCTTATTTAAGGCTATTTTCCTATTTAACTATTATTTATTGGATATTTATTTTAGTGATTTGCAGGCTACATGTTCACTGATGGAAGTGCTAAAATAAACACGTTTGTTAATAGATGATCGAGCCTCTTTTTTTTTTTTTTTTTTTTTGCGTTTCAAAATTTTATATATATTAATATCACAACACCGCGCCACCGGCGGTAGTTGGTCCATTACCACCATGGTGGTAAAAATCTGCCACTGTCACAGCCCTAGACATGATTACTCTGAGCCGTTTACAAAGCTCCGCTGCTTTTTAATTAGTTTTTCTATGTAAATATGCGCTAGATGGACATCTTTGACCATTGCGCCTCGCAGCTTTTTTAACGTGTCATGCTTCTCCATTCATCAGGGCTGCCACTCTGCGATTGGATACTATTATGCGCGTCTCGTGTTTATAAGAGCAGAACATTCTGATTGGCTAGTAATGTTAATTTGGTTGAGAGTGAAAGCTGTGCTCCTCTCATACCATTGGTAGGCGAACTCATGGACTCGAAAGTGATAAACAAGTTTTTTTTTTTGTTTTTTTTTAATGTAGGATTATTTTTTTCCGCAGCCAAATGCTGCACGCCGGAGATCCGGCACGGTGCCGGAGAACTTTAAGCCCTGAATATGTCTTGCAATATCCGTGTGTGCACAGGTTCTGCGCGATCCTCTTGTTCAATATTCTCGGGGTCTGAATCCAGCTCAAATTGATATGGCAAAATTGACGAACTTGCTGTTTTAGCAAGGGGCGGGGCAGTACTGAAATGCCGTCTAAGCTGTTCGCCAATCACAACGCACTGGGACAGCTAACCAATCACAACACGTTTCGTTTTTCGGAAGGCTGGCCTTCGTCAAACCCGGAACTAATTGAGCCGTTTGTGCCAGGCTGGGAATGAAGGTATTGTAATAATGTAAATTATGTGAAAAATAATGCGATTTTCGAACCACCAAGCATGAGAGCATGTTCTAGTACACCCACAAAACAAAATCAAGACTTTGTAAAAGAGCATAATAGGACCCCTTTAATGTGTGTCTGGAATACCAGTGGTGCTCAGATCTGCACCTGGAAGATCTAGCTTCCCACACAATTTAGTTCCAGTCTTGCTCTAACACACCTGGCAGTAATATTCAAGTAAACCCACGGAAGTTTGATTGGCTGGTTCAGGTGTGTTTGATTAGACATGGAACTAAATCTGAAGGTAGACCACCAGAATTGAGCACCCCTGTTGCAGAGCATACAGATTCACCGACTTACCCAGAACCACACACACACACACACACACTCACACTCACCTGTGTGTAACACCAGCTTTCGGCCACAGGGCCGCTGGTCATTTCTGCAGGAGGGGGTGGACTCGGTACCCTGGACATCGCCAGTTTTGAGCGTTGAGGGTGGGGTAGGGGGAGGGTCACTATGCCAGCCACCGCAGGACGTCCCCGACGAAGCGCACACACGTGATTACTCAAAGGCAAATAATGCACACGTACGCATGTGTATTTCACAGCCGCCGCCAGGATCCGGGCACACACTCGTGTTCAGCGTAACCCAGAGAACATAGAGGGAATGCAGGCAGAACCTTGAGGTGCTTTTCAGTGAGCCGTCCAGTTCATTAGCTTTACAATCTGTAGAAGAGAAAACAGAAAGCAAAACAGATTAAGAATTTATTTCAAACAGCTTTAAACTTCAATCTTCAACAATAATTAAAACAATATATTAGTAGTATTAGTATTAAAATGTCTTTAGTAGCTCATGTACAACAATTCAATATATAACTAAAATAATTATTTTATTAATAAAACATTTCTAAAATCATCACAATTAAAAGAACCAAAGACTTAAACTACTTCAGTCTGTGTGCAATGAATTTATTTAATACACGAGTTTCACAATTTGAGTTGAATTACTGAAATAAATGAACTTTTCCACGACATTCTAATTTATTGAGATGCACCTGTAAATTAGGGCTGGGCGATAAAACGATAACGATAATTATCACGATATAATTTTCCTTGACAAAATGATAACAAGAGTTTGATAAATGTTCGATATAATGTTTATTTATTTTCATTTATTTCAGCCTGAACTGCAAACTGTGCTGAAGATGCACATCAAGGTAGGCCAACATAAACCTGATTCATGATTTGAAACCATATCATTCATTAGAACAAGCAGAAACTAAGAAATGAATTTTTCTATTAAGATATTTCTTTTGTTAAGGAAAAATGACTGGAAAAGTGTTCAAAACGTGAATTCAAAAATATGAAGTGTTTGTCCTGTTCAGAAAATAAAGAGAACAATTAACAGTCTGGTTTCAACAACAGCTTTCACTTAGGAGCAAAAATCTGCCTTTAAACTTGAAAGAAATATAGAATTAAAATTTATTGTGATAATTATCTACATTGACTGATATTAAATATTTTATCGTGATCATTTTTGGCCATATTGCCTAGCCCTATTTTAAATAAATAAATTAATTAATTAATTAATTAAATGAATAAATAAAGTTTTAAAGTCATGGTGAATGAAGAGACCAGATATAATTAATTGAAATAAAATCAATACAACACTACATATTAGATGTAGTATTAGTATTAAACTAGTTGTACTAGTTCATGATTATAAATTGACAATTCAATATATAACTAATTTAAAAACCTATTTTCAATAAAAATGGATATATTTACATTATTTAAATAGTGCTGTAAAGTCATAGTGAGTGAAGACATCAGATCGCTGACTCACCATTAACATCCACCTTCAGTAATTACAAACAATTCCATACTGTTCTCCATACAGATAAAAAAAAAAAAAGCCTGAGATGATTTTGTACAATGCCAAAAAGGTTCACCGTCTTTCTTGTACATATGCACGAACCACAAAAATATGCGGAATCAAACAAACCACCACATCTTGTGTACGGTTTGATCTCCGTTTTGTTGATATCTAGTTCAGCACGTCTACATTTGCCACTAGTGTCAGAGTAAAAGCCAGACCTCTGAAGACTCAGAAGCACCATCAGCAACTACAGCGAGTTTAAATCCGTCAAAGCTACATGTTTATAATGCTGGAGGAAAAAACAATTTCTTCTTTTCCCCTTGTGTGAAACAGCCCTCCCTCTCTTTTCCAGGAGAAAAGCACATTCATCATTCTATTGGGTCTCTTGTTCATTTCCCCTCAAACCTCTGAACCTTAAACCTTTAATCTTTTTTTCTTCAGACCAAAAATAAATAAATAAAACAGAACCTCGGAACTAATCCTTATTTTTCCTCTCGCTGCTGCTAATTAAGGCACTTTAATCGTTAGCTGGATACACCCTAGCCATTAATGAACTGACCAGAAACACCAAACTAGCCACTTATCTAACAGTACAGTAAGTCATTAATAGGGCTAATTAATGGATGTAGAAACAGTCCAAGGGAAGCTTGTGACTGATAACTAATTAAAGCAGAAAAGCAGATTTCTCGCACCATGAATGACATTTATAAATGTTTAAAGAACACATGGTCAAAAGCCCTCGCGGTCATGAGCTGGGTAGAAACGTCTTTATTAAAATACATCACTTATAGGTATCTTTTTTTAATTTACTTCACAGAACAGCAAGATTTTCTGCGGTCAGATCACAAAGTTATGAAGAGTTGAACATTTACCAGACACCCTGACTGGGGGACCTTTGATTTTAGCTAAACTTTAAAGAAAAAAAATACAAGCATTATCCTCTCTTTTCTCAATCTGAAGCGACCTCATCACCCTTTCATCTCATATTCCTCTCTCCATATTTTACTATCTTCCACTCCTCTCTCCCCTTTCTCACTCAACCTGCACGTCCCTTCGTCTGCGAGTGAGAGAGACGGAGACGTTCCTTTCCCCTAATTAGCATCTGATTGAAAGGATAGACCACGGCCCGGTGGAACCTTCTGTAAATTGTGTGACGATTTGAAACAGAGAATGAGAGAGGAAGAGTACTTGGTGGAGGAAAAAATGAACAAAGTGTAAAACAAAGTGTATTGTGGGGAGGAGAGTAGAAAAGAAAATATTAAGAGAATAAAAAGGTCAACTCAAAACTTTTCAGAAGTACAGAGCAACTCATCCATTTCCCACCTACACACTAAGGCTGGGTGATAGTTAAATTATAACCCAATATTTTTCAGCTATTTAACAATCCAGAACATAGATCTCGATATTTATATATTTGCTCTGAAATGGCTTAAAGGAATTCTTTTTTCCAATTAGAGGAAGAGACTTTTTGACTGAACATTCATTTCAACCAAGCAGATGTGGGGAGAAAAATGAAGCAAATTTAAAAATATACAAGTCTTGAACACATGGATTATTTACTTTTTTTTTTTTTTTTAAAAATACCAATACCAATACCAATACACAGTAATAAAAAGTAATATTTTGCCACAAACTTCCATTTTTAATATAATTTAATATTTGACATTAATGACAAATGTTAGTTAAATCAGAGTTTTAAATCAATTAGTAATGCATCATTTTTTTTAAACACAAAAAATAGTTTTATTTAGCCAAAAATAAAAGTTTCAATAATTAAATAAGGGCAATTGGGTAAGTGAAGTGAAGTTTATGCAGTCCAGTGTGTCTCAAGACTGCAGGAATAAATTAAAAAAGTTGTACTAAATTTAGTCAACAACAGGCTGCCTCTTGATAGGTCAACCAAACAAATTTTACATATTTCTACATAAATATTGCTGACTTCACCGGTTATAACTTATCCATGTTGTGCACACAATAGACACTGGCAGTCAAAATATGTCATTGACTTTTTTTTTTTTTTGGACAAATATTTTCAGTTGCTGAAATTTCAATGCACCAATGGAATCAAATGATTCCAATAAACAAATTTATTGACAGAACTCAAACTTACCCATTCACCACATTTTCTATTCAAGTTAAAACCGGCAATATAAAGGCAATAGACAAGATGAAATTTGCCTTTTGCTTTTATACTCCCAAGTTGTGTATCCTTTAGGAAACTTAAATAAAAAGACCTTTAAAAATAATTGTGATATTCACAATGTTTCTAAATTATATATAGAAAAATTACCATGAAAACAAAGAATATTTGATACATTGCCCAGCCCTACTACACACACCAAAATTAATGCTCAGAGACGATATTCATTACCTTGCAACTCATTATTATCAGTTAAGCCAATCTCTCTTTTTTTCCCTCCTTCCTTTGTGCTATTTGTTTCTGATGAAAAACACTTGTGGCATTTTCACGCAGTAAAACAATAAAATATTAATCATTCAAGTCGGGGAACAAGTTGGTGTCCATTTGCAATTCAAATTACCACCGACTTCCTGGCAATTAATTTCCACGCGCGTGTCTCCCATCATGTGTCTCCAGTTATCTGTTTTCTGAATTTCATTTCCAGTGGTCTTTGTATCCTCATCTATCGGCACTGTCAACACAAACTCACCTTATGGCAACATAATATCACTCACACGAATCCACTAACAACCTTTCAGCACTGAAAACACACACACAAACAAACAGGTTACACACTGTGCCAGCCGCAAGTTTAACAAGCAAGCCTCACAGATTCAGCAAAATCTTGCATATTGCCATAAAAACAGTTTGTATTCATAAAGTTTTGATAATTTGTTTACCAATAAAAGTGCCACACTTCAGGTGTATTTAAGACATTTAAATGCATTCCACAGTATTCCACAAATTTACCCCTAAATCAGCGCAGAAAATCCTGTGATTCTGCCTGGGCCTTGCAACAGACGATAATCCACAGGACGCAAACAGGGTGCACACACACTTCAGCTGTCAGAGAGGTATGAGAGGAGGAATCGGAGCTTGCAGGCACACACCAGATCAAAGAAACAGCATGTTTCACATGTGATCCTGTTCATTAGTTTGCAAACTACTCAATATATGACTTCATAACTGGAACCACACACACACATCATCTAGGGTTTTAAGAGACTGCTGATGTTTAAACCTTAATTTCATAGCAAAGAATCCATATTTGGTCAATACACCAACACAGCGGTACCCCCATTCTGCATATTTTGCATGTCTTCGGTTTAACACACCTGATTCAGATCATCAGCTCGTTAGAAGTGAGCTCCTTGCATGAACTGTGTTCCGATCGACGTGGTCCCTACACAGTGTCCATTGGTCCCTACTCCCTGAGCAGGGGAAATCCACTGAAGTTTACTTCACTTCGGAACATTCATTCACAGATTTGCTCTGCGCCACAGCCTGCAGCGTCTTCACACACAGACGAAAATTACTAGAGAAGTGTGAAGTGTGACATAATATACCTCTGTAAATAAAAACAATTTAAATTCACGTCTCGAACACTTCAATGCCCTTTGAATGGAACATATACGTTCACTTCGAACTGAAATCATGGCGGAATATCCTGTGATGTCCACTTCGCAGGGCATTTACGGTCGAATAGAAAAAACGTCTGAAGCGATAAGAGAAACATAAAATGTGCAGAGCGGGGGTATGCGAGGACTGGAATTGAGAACCACTGCACTAACAGATGCTTACTTCTTTCCCAAGAGGCACTAGTACTCCTAATCTAAAAAATTTAGGAGTCCACAAAGAACTTGGGTACAATGAAAATGGATTAAAACATTTGTTTTTCCTTAATAAAGGGATATGAGGAAACACTTACAAGCAAAATGATTTATTTAAATATAAAATTACACTAGGTTTTTAAATATTTCTGATGCAAACTATATGCAGTTAACAATTATGGATTTATTTATATTTTTCCATTTACATGGTAGATATACTAATTGAAATACCACTAGTAACCAGAAAAAAAAAAAAAAATCTTTTGCATGATACATGAATTTTAATTGTTAAAAAGGCTGATATACTCTTGTTTTAAAATGTGTTTACTACTTCCTATCAGATGAGCGAGACAAATATGCACTCTTTCAACCACCTAGAACAAACTACCATATAAACATTGTCATAAATCATCAACAATACATCATAAGCAATCACCGGGCATAAATACACTAATTGCAAACTGCTCTAAAACCACAACATGCAAGAGCGTCACATTTTATCCTGTGAAACATACAGCGCTCTTTTTTTTTTTTTTTTTTAATTAAATTATAGCCATGTGAAGTTTAATAATCATGATTTGATTCCTATTTTCCAGACATAATTTTAAGACCTCTTCAAATTAATTAAGACTTATGTCATATCATTTAAGATGTTTAAAACTTTTTTTTATAAACTTATATTTGAAAATCATTGAAATTAAGACTATAAGGAGCCGCAGGGATCTACATTTTCATTCACACACATACTCCTAAATGCATTTTACACATTTATTTTTAGTCACAAATGCAAGCGAAATTCTCACATTGTCGAGCCCTGACTGGTGTGTAACACAATTCACAAACATAACTATGATAATCAAAATCCATCTGAAGTCAGAGTACAGTTTGTTTGGTTGGTGTGAATGCATTTTTTTCAATGGAATTCACACCCAAGTCTACATAAAAAGATCAGATCCTCTGTCAACAACATAATTTGCATCTTGCATGCTCCCAGACCCACAAATTACAAAATAATGCATTTTTCATTGCTGCTTTTTCTGAATAAACAGCCTTCAGAGTTGCAGTTCATATGCTTTGCATCTTGTGATGCATTCACAGCAAACAACAGGATATTCCGTGTGTGCACAACTTTGGTGCTAAATCTAAAGGGGCACAGTCATACAATAACACAGTGAATGTGGGGTTCGATATCTGATCAAACTCGAGTCTGGCCAAGCAATAGAACCAAGTGTTACAACAGCCTTAAATCACGATTAGTTTAAAGCAGTGTCAGACAGCATCTGAGATCAGATCGGCTGGCACATATGAGGCGGGTGGGACGAGACGGGTGCCAGGCAAGGAGATTCAGCCCTCGAGGAATTCATTACTGCAAGCGTTACCCAGCCAAAATAATTAATGAATTAATGAGGGGAGGGGAGAGAGAGCGAGGGAGAGAAAACACACAGCGTTTCTGTGCTGAAATTCTCTTTTAGTTGCGACTTGAAAGAGAAACCTGAAGTACAGCCCCACCCAGCAGACTCTCCCTACTGGATTGAGCTTCTTGTGAAGAAATGAGAACCATCATGTGACCTTTCACTTATTTAAGCTCCTCCCACAGATAACATGTCAACGACACACTGTCAGAAGGGGAGTGGCTTAATATAGAAAGGGGAGGAGTTTCGCATGAATTTGGGGAGGGGTCTACAGGGAGGATATAACTTCGGGAAGATGGGTCAAATTTCTCAAAGACTTTTTTCTTTCTGGTTTAATTTTATCCAGTCTCTTTTTTCTCTTTCCACAGACACAGAATGAAAGAGATATGTTGGAAGAGAGTAACAGATTTTTTTCTTACTTGACCTTATTCAAACCCCTATGCAATGCTAAAATACATTCAGGGTCAATGTTAGGTTTACATCTAAAAAAACTCACATTTAAAATCAACATGAAATGTTGATCGCAACCCACTTTACTTCCACATGGCATTTCCGAATCAAACAGGACATTTACCAAGGACATTCAAAACAAGTTTGTGTAAGGAGAAAGTCATTACATTTTTATGTAATAAAAAAATATTGTTTTCTCTTTTGAAATAAGGTGTGTACATGAAAATTAACAGGAACATGTATTAGGAAAATAAATTAGGTCATGTCAGATTTCATGCTGACTTTAAGATGCATCAATGGACCTCAGTCAGAGTAGACTTCATGAAAACGACCTGCCAATTCAAAACTTCTCATTTCATCGAACGAAAAAAATAAAAAAAATCTACTATGGAAAATGAAAACTAGATGTGACCTTAAAACAATAAGTGTGTTGATTAAGGTTTACATGTGAATAAAAGCCAAAAATAAATCATCAAATTATCATATAAAGTGATTGTGTCTCTTCAAAAGACCACTCTGTTCATTGCATTAC